>JADKLZ010067787.1:0-24695 GCA_021533235.1 Biomphalaria straminea | reverse complement strand
TAAGTCTGAACCTAGAACGTTGTTATCCCCTTTAGACCTACAGAAAGTAATAACTCTTTTTCTCCGTAATTATTTTTCCACGTTTTGAATGAATTATTCATTTTGCTTATTACTATTTCGTTATCCTCTTATGAATTGGCTTCAATAGCTTTGTTATTTGTTATAATAAAATGTTGTATTTGGTATAGATTTGAAGGGGAATGCATGCTCTTTTTAAATAATTCAAATTCAAGTTCAAAAAATTAAACATTATTTAAATTTAATGAGGTCGATATCAACGATGGTATCGTCGATCAGGAAAGAAAGAGATAATTCTTATTTTAGAAGTATCGTAAGAGAAGTTGAAGTCAAAACAACTTAGAAAAGTAGAAGTTTATTTAGTCAATTTACATTTGGCTTGTAAATCATTTAATGTAAGCTATGCATAGCTTATTGTAGTCGATTTTGAATAATAAAACAGGAATATATAAAGTTGTATTTAGAAAAAAAGATTCCTTATTTATAGTGTTTAGTGTACAAATAGTTTCAAGCCTTTTGACTTTTAGCTTTCGCTGTACATGTCATAGTTTCCTTTTTATCTATATTTCTTATCTGTCTAAATTTCTACAACAAAAATATTTGTATTGATAAGGCTATTTAATGAACATTTTGAAAACCCGTTTTTTTTTTCCATCCTGCTTTTGGAATATGAGTTAAAATTAGTCTCATTTAATATTAAGACATACTACGCCTTGCAATAACACAGCTTAACTCATATTTTGTCTTGACCTCAGGCTACTCTGATTGTGTCCGATGTTTCCAGTGTGGTCTGGGGCTTCGCTCATGGAAGCCAGGAGACAATGTCCTCGAGGAGCACAAGAAACTCAGAGGGACTTGCTCGTTTCTACAGACGATATTGAACAATGTAACAAAATGACAGACCATCACAAAGTGTGAAGCCAAACCGGAAGCCATAAACATAGCACTATACCCAATAGCGATGTCTACAACACACCATCGACAAAAGCATCCACTCAAACCATTGTTTCCATGACAATAAAAAAAAATGGAAGGGGCGATGGGCGATGACTGCACTGAATGAAGAGCTTCAGGGTGTGACACCGATATTTAAAAAAAATAATTTTCAATTTTATTACCAAAAGCTGACATAGTTTTTAAACAATTGTTATAAAGTAAAGTAAAGTTTCCTCTTTAGACCTTACAATCTGTAGGGCAGATGATGTTAAGATCATCTTTTGCTGGTACCAACGGTTAACGAGCAGGTTGTCATGTGGCCAGCACAACGACCAACCGCCTTTACTTACCCCCAACTAAAGTCAGGTACCCATTAGAGTTGGGTGGACTCAGGAGCACCCTAAAAATCCCAAAAGTCCAGATCTCAGTCTTCACCAGGATTCGAACCCAGGACCTCAAGTTCGGAAGCCAAGTTCTTAACCATTCGACCAACGCGTCCCCTGTTATACAGTACACTTTAAAAAAAACAAAAAAAAAACCATTAGAACGTTTAATACTAAAGCCAGATTTGTACTTGCTATAAGTTCTATTTTTATGTTTCGAATGTGTGATAAAATAATGTATATAATAAACAAAAATTGTTTGAAAATCTCATAAATGAAATGTGTCGTTTACTATGTTCATTTCTCACACAGTTTTTCCCTCTCTGTCTCTGCAGCTATAAATTTGCTAAACAGTATTGCTTATAGTGTAACTAAACAAATTTCCTAATTTACAGCTAACTGCGTTTATGTAAATAAGATTATACCCGTCTACATTGCTACATTGAGGCACTCCGCAAATCCTTAATGGAGGCCCTTTTGGAAAGTTCTTTTTCAACTCCAAACGTTACAGCTCAAGATTTGAAGCCCTGTCAACTAGGAGTTTAATATCGGGTGTAACAATTGCAGCTCAAGTTCTGAGACTTTGATTCCTAGATTGTGAGATTATAACAATAATTGAATTTAATAATTTAATTTATCTAGTAGCACTGTTAACCTTTTAACATACATAATGTAGGCACGGGACTCTTAGAGGTAAAAATAGGCACAAAATATGAAAGTTAAAACAAGCAAAAATTTTTATTTTAAGGGGATCTTAAGGGGATAACTCGTCCTTAAAACTATATCTACCAATAATGTACAGGTTATTTCCCTTTTTCGATACCAAACAAAATTAATTACCAATAATTAATTGACTAATTAAGTATTTTTGTTTATTCCTTCATGTTTCGATAGGTACAATAAAAAGTTGTGTAAAATATCAGCATGATTGGAGATTGCTTGAGGTAGAAATAGCGTTAACAATTATTTGAGGGGACAAAGCCAACAAATTTAGCAATATGTAGGCCTGAATACTTAAGTATTAGTTTCCTTTGTTGCCATTAAACAACTTAATGAATTAACAGTAATTGAATTTCTCATTGGTTACTTTTTGAAATTGTTTCATGTCTTGTCTATGTCAATGAATAATTGTGCAAAGTTTTATCTTGTTTCGATAATGGGTGTGGGAGAAATAACGTGTACAAAGTTTTTACCAGACAGACAATGAGATGATATAAGCTTAATAGTGACTAATATAAACGGTTTTCAACAGATATGTTCAAGCATTATACTTACTAAAGCATATTATTTGGTGAACTCAAAATGGAGAGCGACTTCCAAACCTTTGGTCCATGCACTGAAAGAGCTTTCAAGCTGTAATTTTTTAATGAGAAACGTGGCACCATTAGAAGCGTTGAGTCCATGATCACATGATTCTCTTAGAGACATATGGAGCGATCTGTTCACTATTGTACAAGAGCATTTCTTAGTTGTCGATGTACTTACTGATGACAAATTGTGCCTACCTTGAGTTGGATTCTTGCATTCACATGAAGCCAATGGAGTGCGAATAGAGCTTTAGCAGAACCAAGGCTTGTTTTCATAGTTCTTCTAGATTCGCTGCACCTAAGCAAGCTACAATATTCTCAACCTTACTTAGAGTCAAAGCCTCAGTGATGTCAGTCAAAAGCAAGTTTAGATTTTTTATGATTAAATTTAAAATAGAACTGTATGCCAACTGTACACCAAAAGAGAAGTACTAATCATTCTCTTTTCATGTTATAGCCAAAATACTAATCGCTAGTGCCCTTTAGTCTAGGGTTCCTGTGCAGATCAATATTTTGGCAAATACTCATCAGTCCGGACTTGCTTAGATTATTTATTCATTTCAACGCATTTTCATCGATGCTTTTAACGCAGGCATGTCAAACTCATTAAGGTATATGGGCCGCATAAACAACTTACTATGACCTGAGGGGCCGCAGCAAAAAAAAAAAACAGTTTTAAAACAGCCTACTAGACTTTATAAAAATTAGAAATAATACAATATTATACAATAATTAATGGCATACATGTCCCTTTTTTTTATTAAATTTGTAGTACTATTGGTTAATTAAAAATTACTATGATTACGCATTATTTTCTTTGTCCTGATACTTAACATCTTTTCTGGGATACCATTTTATTAATGTCAGGTTGAAGTTTGTTTGCCACTGACGCTTTCATCACAGATGACAAATTTTGATCAGATAATCTCGAACGGTGAGGTGTTTTAATAGCTTTTATTATGGAAAAGAACTGCTCACAGAGACCAGTGCAAGTAAAAATAGCTAGAATTCTAGCTACAAATTTCCGCAATTTAACGAACAGTTCAGAGTAAATGACTGCAAAATTTTGGCACAGCCATTTCAATATTCTTCAATTTCAACTAAGAACCTAACTTCTATTCTATCAGCTCTAATTGCACATTTCCAGCAGCATTTTCAGAATCCAATGAGATCGCGTGATCGATAGGCTAAGTGCGCTTGAAATTGGCTTGGCTACCTAGCAGGAGGTTCGAAGTTCGACACCCGACTCTGGCAGAGCGCCTAAAGGTAGCACGGAAAACCAACTCCTAGATGCCTCCTCCCCCCACTGGTCCGCAAATGAGATTGGACCAAAGCGCTCCGAGCATGCTATAATCATGAAATAGCGCTATATAAAAACTATAATAATAATAATAATGATGAAGCACTGAAAATGAGCAAATTTAAAATTAGCATCAGTCTCTCTTATTTTTACAAGTAACTTCAAAACCATTTCATTTCATGGTTGTTGCGCCATACCTTTGTTAGAGTAGCTAGCTTTAGCAAAGATAAATTTTACTGCATTTTCACCTCCTGTCATTTCTCAAAAATCATTCTCGCTTGTTATGCATAGAACAGAACTCAAGTAGTTGCTGGTATATGTCAGAATTCCTGTTAAAGGCCCTTATTAATATAGCCAACTGTGCTACACCCGTTACGTCAGTTGACTCATGGAGACCCAATGAAAATAATTCAAAATCAGCTCTGTCGTTCTTTAATAGTTCAAGCAAGGTGACTGACATGTCATTTATTCTATCTGCAACAGTGTCACTAGTTAACGCTATTTCTTTGAATGCTTTCTCCTTTTTTGTGAATAAATGACTTTGGCTTTAACGAAACACTCCTTCATAAAATCGCATTTATTAAATGATTTGAAATGGCTTGCAATAAAGTTTGACAAAATGTAGCTTGCTTTCACTGCAGACTCACCCTCTTTGTTCAGTTTAACAAATACTATTTTCCCATTGAAGTAGCTTGCCATTTCTTGTTTTCCAGAGTAATAGTTTAACATTATTTTTATTTTTTTTAGGTGGCCAAGCGGGCCGCATGCAAGGTGGTCGCGGGCCGCATGCGGCCCCCGAACACCCAGTTTGACATGCCTGTTTTAACGTCTATGTGATGGGAAATATATTTCTATTAAGGATTAAAAAAAACTATTATTTTTTTTTTTAAATTGTTTTGATTGTCATGAATTATATCTGTTTCGAATAGAAAGGCGTTAGGGGCAGGGCAGGAAAGGCTTGTGGGCAATTTTTGGCAACCCGTGTAGGACAAGGGAAACTCTGAATTCAACCCCTGCTGCCTTGCAGCTATACCTAATCATGGGACAGACATCGGGAATCAACCACGAGGAAGAATCTGGAGCCGGCGACCCTTATGCAGTTTGCAGCACTCAATGCTACACCCTGGCAGAGCTTGCGATGCCGCTGACTCCAAACTCTAACCCGCTCCATTAGCTGCGGGGAGGGAAGGGAACTGATGTGTGGATGTTGTTACCGGTCGTTGACTTGTAGCACCAAACTGCTGGTAGACAACTAATTAATTGTAGGCGTAATGTATCTTAACTAATAAAACTTCAAATAACAAAAATAACTTCTTTTTGTAAACAAACTAAATATAAATTTACTAGTCGATCCACGGCGTAACATACTCCATTATTTAGTGAAGGGTCAAGACTTCTCGAAAGACACAGTTGTCTAAATGGGGTGGGTTAGGGCTAACTGCTGTGACTGAATGGAAAGAAGAAACTATAGAGAGATCAATATATAATTGTCCCTGACTAAAAACAGGTTTTGGAAGGTACAGGCAGATCTTTTTGAACGTTTGGACTTGGGCTTTTTTAATTGTCATGGCAAGGCTACTCAGACAGGACATTGTATGTGGGTAAAGGTTAAAGGCAAATTTGAATCTTCGTGGAGTAAGGGCAGTTTGTGAGGTAGCAGCTGCGCTAGTTTTACACACACTAGATAATAGTGGTCGTTCCGACCCATCTAATGCCCTGGCAATTACCTCATGTCCATGAGATGATTCATAGTCGCTTGCAGGATGAAGGCGGTCTTAATAAATTCAAGAAAGTTAGCTTATCCTGAAAATGTATGTTCCTAATAATTTATACAAAAAAAAAAATAATAATAATACAATTCTTTTCAAAGAAAGCGAAATACCTCCTCGGAATTCTCTTTAACCTTGAAGTTTAATTCCATGTTAGCTTTAGAAAACCCATATATATATACTTTTCTCAGTAAAGAAGTCGTAAAGAAAGCATATTTTTTTTTAGGATTGGCACGTCTGACAGAGACCGGATGTGGCACTAGTAGACAATGCGCACTCCCTCATTTCGGCACCGTCAATCTTACAAGTGTAAAACGTACACACTCCCTCTTTCTCTCTCTCTCGCTCTCTCACACACACACACACTCACACACATACACATTACACACAAAAAGAACTACGTGCTTGGGCATGTTGTACCATAATTATCTGGATTTATTTGCAAGAAACTGCGTTCTTGAACCTGTTGAAAAGATTGTTTATAATTTATAGTTTTTACAGAGGCACTAAAGGTGATTTCCACGAAAATCTTAAAATGTCAAGGACACTCAATGGAACTTTATTGTTACCAACTAAAAATAATATAATGAAACAAGTTTCTCTACATTACTACCTAAAGAAATGTCATTTATAAAATTGTGTAACGGTCATTAAAACCGGTGATGTGGCTTTGCATTAACATTTCATATGTTTATTCCAATTTTTTTTTAAATCACCGAGGGACATCAATTTAATAAAAAAAAAGTTTTCAATATTCAAATAAAAGAAAACCTAGACAAAGAAGACAATGTAACTTATCTAAATAGGCTTCTTTAAACATTTAAACAGGGGTCCCTGTTTATATAATATTATTATAATTGTGTTCAGCCTGTGTTTATACTGGTATTATTACACCGTCTATTTGGAAGATAAAATATTAGCAAATGCTAACCCAGGTAGAATTATGTGTTGCAGGTGTTAATGATTTTGGCATATTTCAAGGACAAGTGTGGACGTATTGGAGTCAGCATAAATACATAAGTGAAAGTCTACACTTCACTCTAATGAGCTGCAGATTCCTGGACTTTAAAGTCCCGCTACATCATTAAGTAAACTCCTTCCACCTACGCTAAGAAAAATTCAGCAGGTGAATGGTTCTTTATGGGAAATATGTGCAGGAAAGCGCTCTGGGGAGGGTCAACACAAGTGGTACAGACTTCTTAAAGAGCTACCTCATTTCAAGGAGTGTAATAATAAAATTCGCAGCTGGAAAACACTATCGCTCGATCACTCCTTATGGCGTGAAGCTCAGAGTATCGGAGTGCCAAAATACGAGGAAGGAGGAGCGGCCATTTTGAAAGATGCAGAGCCATCAAAGGACTGAGAGAAGAATCAGGCTTATCTGCAGTACACCTAAATTACCCATCACATGCATGTAGTGAGCTCTTTAAAACGAGGATTGGACTTAATAGCCATGATTGAGCTCATAGGAAATTGCTATTGTGCTCATCTTCGACCACGATGGAGGAGATATATACTAGTATTAGAGTGTTAAAAAACCTTTTCCGCCTATTTCACTGTCTAACTTTCAATGTTATAATAATAAATTATCTCTTGACAGACGATCGCTTGGTGAAAGTCAAACTTAGTAGGCCTAAGGCAGGAATATCAGAGAAATACTACGCATTTCAAATCATAAAACAAGCTCGGCCACATTGACTAAGCAGGTAATTTGGTACTGTTCTTCAGCTAAAATGAAATCAAAATCTAAGTAATCTTATAGAGTTATTGTCAAACATTAAACTGGTATTGATTTAAAATTGCGTAATGCAGATACCTTGAATAGGCTTGATTTTTTTTTATGGGAATTCCCGATGTATAATACACTACATAAATAGATAGATAGATAGATAGATATATAGATAGATATCGATGTACCTTGGTCATTTTTATTGTTTGTCTAATATATTTATGTTACATCCAAGATAGGATTGATCCCGGGCGAAAACCAACTTTTGTTGCCCATATATGAAGAAATCTAGGCCTAAGTTGGTGGTGTAGACTTGTTATGTGCTAGACTTTAGGAAGAATTACGTATGCTTTTGCATTTTAAGAAGACATGTTGTGACAAGATCGTAACTAGCAATAGATACTTAATGTAAGAGCTCTATTAATCGTATACATCAAAGGCAACAGTATATAAAAGAACTCAAAAATCGTTTAAAATGCTAGTATGATATGGATGTAGTGTTTTTCTGATCCAGTCATAACATGATCTATCTTCTTTGGACAAGTCACTGCAGGTTGTCCGGAAATCTAAACTAATGTTTCCCTTACTTTTTTTCCTTAACATTACACTTTACACATTCTAGCTTTTTTAGAGCAATTTATTTACTCGCTGGCCTACTAGTTAATTATCCCAGTGGTTCGTGGAGCCCCTATTTAGTATTCACGGATATTGGGGTTCCGGAGAACACAGGAAAAAACTGATCAAACCCGTACCTACGCCTTACCTACCAGCCCACATGCAGCAATATGAAGCAAGTCTCTTATAGGGCCTACCGTGTTTGGAAGCGTCAGTACATTTGTTCAACATATCGTCTATAATTAATTCGAATAACGGTACGGTATGGATATTTTTTAGAGTAAGAACTTATCTTACAAAAATATTTTATACACTTTCAGCTTTTAGAAATGTCCACTGTGAAGTTCTCATAGTATTATAAATTATTTAAAGTTAGTCACTATGCTGTTAAGCTCACATGGTTACGTTCAAAATAAATTTCTCTTTTTAATATAATTTATTTCTATCACATATATCACCGTCTTTAATAATGTGATTAAAAAAAAAAAGAATTTTAAAAATTTACGAAGTCTTCATATGCTTCTTAAGGATATTTGAAGTGAGGTTAAAATAGCCATTATATTACAATACAGTCTTTGGAGGCATAACGGATGACTTTCGCATTTGAGTGTCTCAATAAAAGTTGTGCAACTAATCCTCCCTTGGTTTTATTTTCTCTATCCTCCAATCTCCCAACCCTCTTTGTTTCCCCCCCCCCCAAAAAAAAAATCTGGAATACACTAGAGATGAGTGGACTCTGGAACATTTTGAATATGAATTTAAAATCATTACTTTAATACTAGGCTACAGCTTTCATTCCCCTCAACTTTAAGCTGCAGAGAATTTTGTGATTTAAAATTTTCTTAAAAACAACAACAACCCTGCAATATAATCCTGTTACTCGGTGCCTAATAAATCACGAATCCGTTGTATATGCTTTAGTGTGAACGACTCATCTAAAAATGACGTTTAGTAAAAACCAAAATAAAACCCAAATTCATTCAACCCGATCAGTACACAATCTACGCCTTGTAATGATAATCACGCAACAACAGTTTGTTGTCATCGCGTACATCAACATGGCAGACTTCGTGATTAAAGTGCATGACTTCATTCTATTAAGACCCTGTCTAGCGAAAAGGAGGGCACGCTTTACATATGCGCTTTTAACATTTGTGCACATTTTAAGTTACTTTAGTCAAAAAAAGACTTCTACTGCTCACACATTCATCTCCACAGTTTTAATGCTTGTCTCAGTTGGAGCATACTCCGCATCTCTTTGTTTTCCGCTCAAAGGAACAAAGGATAACTACCTATTTTTCCAATATTAAGGCAAATATGAATTAATATTATTAATATACAAATAAATAAATATTACATTTTAACAATTTGGCTGCCTGGTTTTCGATGTTATGAAGAAAAATAAAAAAATTCATTTTATTAAAAGTATTTTATCTTTTTTTAAATAATTTCGGGAATTTCCACACACAAAAAAATGTAAAAATAAAACTGGAAAAAAAAGTATAACTTTTCGAAATGTTATTAGATCCAAACTATCATAGTATTTCAACATATTCTCAGGTTATTTCTATTGACATCAATACTCAGTTTCGAAATGTCATATTTCTTATAGTCACAGGCTCTTAGTCACTGTCATGCCTTTCCTATGTATAGGATGTATTAATTACCAATAGGGGCACCTGATCGTGACAATATCAAATAGCCAGCATCTTTTTTAATATAAAGCTACACACATACGTACTATTCCTTCAACTTTTCCATTGTATTATTTAGTTTCAATTAAGCGCAAATGTTTAATTTCAACTCATGCTTTATGACAATGCCACTAGAAGTATAAGTGTTGTGTGTAGACTATGTCAGAATATGTAAGTAGGTCTAAATAATTGTCTGAGAGCATTACATAAACAAGAAAAAATGTTTTAAGCATTAGGCCTAATTACATTTAAAAACACAAAATAATATAACACAATAGTATTCAATATCTGAGACTTTGCTTCAAATAGTTAATTTTATGTTTGCGAGAACTAGATATCTTAACTCTTTCTCTCTTAATTGACGATATCATCGTTGATTTGAAGTCATTAAATTAAACAAAAGGTAGATATTATATAGGCCTACTTTACTTTGTTATATATATTAAAGATCATGCGTTCCCGTGTCATTCTTTACCAAAATAAAACATTTTGTGAAAAAAAAAGCGAAAACATTATTAAAGCATCAAAAAAAGGGAAGTGAATTAGCCTACTACTGAGCAAAATGATGAATTCCGACGGAACGTGGAAAATAATTCAGGAAAGAGCTAAACTTGTACTTGTACAAGTTCTAAAGTGTACATTTTGATATAACTATCTGAAAAAGTGGATTCCTATAAGTTACAGAATTTCATTTGTTAATTTTGCAAACTTCCCTCCATTTTTCAACAACACTCTCACTATTAAGATTTGTCATGCGGCCTGATCACATGTTTTTCAATGTAGAATAAACATTAGCTGATGATCATAAAGTCAAGGTGCTCCTTTCTCGTGACCACTCTATGTTATATCCATGTGACGTATAGTAGCATACGCCCCCCCCCACCCCTTTTTTTTTCTGAGACTCGATCTCTGTCACCCCGAAAGTTACGTTCAGTAACTCTTGTCCGACTTGCAGAAATAGTTATCTTTCCATGACTTCTTCGTGGTATAACGCATGGTTGGGTCATAAAGAGAATTATCTATTTTCTATCAATTTAGATTTTGTAATTATTTATTGCATTTAAAAAAAAAATAAAGTTAAGGTTGCGACCACAGCTAATGCCAAGGCATTTATCTAATTTCCACGAGATGATCCATAGCCACTTCTCGACTGAAGGAGGCAGTATTATGTCTGCATAAACTTCTCTTCTTATTGTTAGGTGCTATATTCTCTCACCTAGTATTCTCACCGCATTCACTATTCACAACGCATCAGGTACTTATTGTTGGATCGACTCAGGGGCGCCCTAAAAATGCCGAAATTCAAAATCCTAGTCTTCACCGAGATTCAAACTCTTACCCAGGACCCCAGGTTCGGAAGCCAAGCACTTAAGTTGCTCAACAACTCAGCTGCCGCGTTTTAGTATTAAAACACTTAATAATAATTCACAAAAAAAATGGACTATCTGTTACGACAAATGAATATTCTAAATATTTATATAAAAAAAAAAACAGAAATCGTGTTACATCTATATGTTTGTAAGTCTCTTAACTTTCTCGTTTCATTAGGCTTCATAAACCTCACTATAGTAGACTTAAGCGCTCTCTTAGGTATCCAATGGGCTAAGAGGGGCACTTACGAATTATATATTTTTTTTAGATAGGGGTGCGGCTCTGGTTTAAGGTATAATGATTATTCGCGTACTGACCATGGAAAATGTAAAATCCTGAGAAGCGTTCACGCAAGAGAAGTCACGCAATTATTGTTGGTAGTAGAAGCTACGAATGGATTTTGACCTGAATCATGACCTCCGTTTAATACTTTCCTTATTCTTGTTTTAAATAAAAAAAACAAAAACAAACAGGTTTTTAAAAGTAAAGTCAAGGTTCCATTTCACACCTTCCGGTCCATAAGACAGATTGTATCAAGCTAAAATGTTGTGTTTTACCAATGTTAGACAGGGTGTCAGGTGGCTAGCATAATAATCAATCACTGTTGTTTTATACAGGGCATATGCATACACACGGTTTAGTTCCGGTCTCCGCTAAGGTCTAATATTATTTTTTGTAAACACGTGTGCCCACCCTACGGACAACAAGCAGCCACATTCAGCCCCTGACCCCCCCCCCCCCCAGAGCCCGTTGAAGCTTCTACACGCAAGTACTGCTGAAACTGCAGAGTTTCGGTTTCGTTGAATTTGGCACATTTAGTGCGGAATTGGCCTTGGAAATGTAAGTGGCAAAACATGGCGGGTATCACATCTTTGAAACGTGAGTGTATCTCTGTCATATCCATTTATTTAGACGTTTTCTTATGCTCACATACAAGTTTGGTAATGTAGTAAAGTAAAAAAGCCCCCCCCCCCCCCTCCTTTTTCAGACCTTGTGGTCTATAGGGCAGATGATGTAAAGTTCATCTGATTCTGTGGCCAACGGTTAACGAGGGTGTCATGTGGCCAGCACAACGACCAACCGCCTTTACTTTTCCCCAACTAATGTCAGGTACCCATCAGATCTGGGTGGACTCAGAGGCTCCCAATGTTCCAGAAATAGTAATCAAAATATTCACTAGGATTCGAACCCGGGACCCCGGTTCAGTAGCCGAGCGCTTTACCGCTCAGCCGCCGCGCCTCCTATGTACGAACATTTGCTTGCTTTTAATTATTTTATCTATTTAGAGCTATATCTGTAAGCACAACGGAAAAGTTTTATAAATTTAAATAGGATACATTTTTGTGAACTTAAATTTATATGTTTTATACATTATTAAAGTTCAAATGGATATGTCATTTTAAATAAAAAAAAATAATTAGGATCTCAACTTTGGTGTAATGTAGAGAAGAATTATAGGCAAACGTGATAGCTTTTTAAGCTGGAATCTATTATGTTTTTATATGTAATACCTCTTTCTGTTTGGATCTTATTGTATCTCTCTCTCTCTCTCTCTCTCTCTCTCTCACTTTGTCCACCCCCACTCTCTCTCTCTCTCTTTGTATTTCAGTCTCTCTCTCCTTCATTTTACATCTTTTCCACAGAGACACACAAACACACGCACATGTACACAACACTATTATTCACGTTCTATAATGGCCATGACACATTTGCCACGTCAGAACTGGGTGACATGCAACAGGTTGAACATGCGCATATGTGACATTGAATCAATTACATTAAAAAAAATAACTAGTATTTCACCTTGCTTTCAAAAACAAAAACGAACATGTCTTTTATATAGACCATTTTCATGAAGAACATAAAAAGAAAAACTGCACCTGCTTTTCTTTTTGTCTAGACAATGCGATTCTGACCTTGAAATACAAGTCTTCTAGACTCTACACTCAACTTCGGTAATTCGAAAGTTTGCTTAATCCGGAACCAAAATAACAAACTTTTAGTAATTAAAAAACAAGAAAAACAAAAAACAATTATTAAAAAAGCTAATATAAAGTGTAATTGTATCAATTAGTCTGGATGCAGAGTTGTAAAATAGCCTTAACAACCTTGTCACAATCCAAACGCTGTTCCTCAAGGGGCCATTACATAAATGGCGTGTCCTGCACGGTTAGCCTGGTATAGAAAAGGAAAATGGAGGGGGGGGGGTTAGTGTACGCAGCCTCTTGCCGCTAGTCTGACCCACCCACCAGACAAAACAGTGTACACTGTTCTCATTCAGGCCGGTGAGAGGGAGCTCTTGTTCACTTTTGCTGGCTTAGAGTTCCAAGAGCCGAAGGCTCAACTCATGTCAATTTCAAGGAGAAGAAGAAGAAGGATGTTACGTAATGTATGTTGTTGAATAGACAAATAAATCTGTGCGATAGAAATATTTTTACCAATAATTTTTGTTTAGATTTTAGATTTCTGAATGCTCTATGATCACATGTCTGGACTCAAGCTGGATCAGTTGTGAATGTTGGAGGGAAGAAGGTGATATCTTAGTATTTTAGTAAAATTTGCATGATCGATTATTAAAAAAATAAAGTTTACTCAGGTCACAAGATTCTCCAAGGGGACTAATCCAACTTATGCCACCACATCTGATAAGAACGATTTCCTTCCCTTGTCCAATGTACAAAACAAAATAATTAATTACCTATAGTTAATAACCTATTTGGTTGATTTTTTTTCTTCTTTTGTTGTTTTGTTTTTGATAAAAGAAATAATTGTGCACAATTTTAGCGTAATGCGAGATTGGGTGTGGGAGAAATAACGTGTCCAAACTTTTTACAGACAGTGTGAGTTGATATAAGCTGTATAGCAACAACTAAGAAAGAACAGTAAATACAAGTATTATGTTCCAAAGATGACATTTAAAAAAAAATATTAGAATAACTCAAATAACTCATATGTTATTCTAAATTATGTTGATTTTAAAAAGTTAATGCACTTATTGTGTCGGTACATCGATCTTTACAAAATCAGTTCACTGTGACACTGTCTTGTACACTATTTGTACACGTTATATCTCCAACTTCCCATTCTCGTATTAATTTGAAAATATGCACGCTTATTTATTAATCAAACAATTAACCAAAAATTTAATGAAATAGAGGTAACCAAGAAATATTACTTTTTTTTAAAATTTAATTTTACCTGATGTTAAAAAAAAGGGGGTGGAGAGAAAATAAGTAAAATAAGGATTATACATGCCGTAGTAATTATTGAGGCGACAGAGCATGCTCAAGAGTTTGAACACCATGGATAGATTACTCTCTTATTTTTGCATCTTGGACGGAGGGAGTTATCCTAGGTTACACTATGATATCAATAAAAAGAGGTGCGGGGGGGGGAGTGAGGAAGTAGTGTTCATTCGTCGCTAAATAGAAGAACCGACCTCAACTATTGCAGAGCCCTATGCGAAACGGATTTCGGGATGCGGATAATAAGTGAAAATTAAGAGTTTGTATTTGCTAATTAATTCGTCCTTGCATTTTATTCATTCTTTACTACCTACAGAATTACTTTACGAGACTTGAGTGTAGCGAAGTCATACAGTACATCATAAAAATTATATTTCCTACATAGATCACGCTTAATAGCAAGAATTACCAAATGTTTCAACCTATCTACGAGAATTGTTGACCTCAAGTAATTCTTCATTAGTCTGTGGCGCGAGAAGCTTCTTTCACCAGATTCCACAATCACGCGTAGGATTGGCGTTTTCCATATAGAATGACACCCCAAAATGACAATTTTAGTCTATGTATTTCAGGAGATTTGTATGGGTTTTCAAAAGATTTTAATAATTTCCGGATATTTCCAGGACTTTTTCGTATATTTTGCAATTTCAGGAGATTTCCTGGACCTCCTTTTAAATTGACAGGAGGCAGCGGGAAATCTGTTATATGTTATAAAATGGTTTAATTTTATAATTTACACTTCTAAAATTAGTGCAGGTCCTATAAAAGTGCGGGGCCCACTGCGGTCGCAAAGGTTGCAGTGGCCTAAGGTCGGCCCAGCAAAATAGCGGGGCTTGGTACGCCGCCGGTCGACTAGTATAGTATATTCGAATGAATCTATCAAGAGACCAAACCACGGCACCAAGTCTTAAGCTATAGATTGAGTGTCCAGTCACATTCGAATTGTTATTGGTTTGGTTGAGTTGTCACATGATGACAAGACCTAGGGGTGAATGAAGATGCAACGGACGAAAAAAAAAGATTTGCTTAAATGTAATACAATCTTGACAGTATTTGTTTTCCTGAAAGTTTTAAAACATAACATAAAAAAATAAATTTCTTCTTTCAGACATTGCTATCTATGGAGCAGATAATGTTAAGGTCATCTATTTCTTTGACCATCGGTTAATAAGCTGGGTGTCATGTAGCCAGTACAATTAGACAAACCGTCTTTACTTTGAAAGTTAGGTACCCATCAGTGTTGGGTGGACTCAGGAGCGCCCTAAAAATCACTAAATTCAAAACCTAAGTTGTAACCGATATTTGAACTCAGGATCCAAGGATCGGAAGCCAAGTGCTTAACCACTCTGTCACCGCGGCCCGTCATCATTTTTCTTTTATAAATAATTTAATAATGACCTACATACATAGGAGCTCCTTTATAGTATTTACTCAAATAATAATAATAATTAAAAGGCTCGTTTTTGAGTCCGAAAATTAATGAAGAATGCAGTATTTCCCGTGGCTACGCAGCCCCAGCTGCGACCTACATATTTTTTTGACATCTATAACTGGCATAACCATTGTCCGCCGGTGGTCGATTTAAATTTAGTTTTCGCAGTCCTCAGTTGACCTTAACACCATCTGCCCTATACATCACAACACAAGAACGGAAAGGGGACTTGATAAAGTTTTTGTAGTACTAGAGATAATTATTAAAGGTGTGCGTTAACATAAATGATAACGCGAAAATGAAATATCTAAATGTCTCGTGCCTCTTTATAAAGTACTTTAACCTAAATAGTAAATGACTAATCTGACCAATCGACTATTTAGGACTCGTTGGCTATGACGCAATAATTATTGATATTTTATTACGTCATAACAATATTATGGTAGCAACGTTTCATGGGCCTATAATGTATTCAGATCAATAGATGCGTTCTACTGTTCATTAAAATGAGTTCACTTAGATCAGAGCTAAATCACTTTAAGCTCAAACTGAAAAGCCTGATTCCTAAATTATTGTGATATAACGGACAGTATTTAATGGATTTATCTTGACATTTGTATTACACTAAAGTTTGTCTGGAATTCAAACAAAATGAAAACTAAGGTATTTTAAGATATCGTTGATATTTTTTTTAAAGTGAATGAAACAGTATAATCTGAATACAATTAAAACAAAAGATTGTCCATATTGCATCATACGCCACTATTTTCAGTACATGTGTTATTTGAATGTAAATTAATCTAGTTAGAATTGTATTGAAACAACCTTTTAAACATTTTTATAACATTTATAAACTTCATACTAAAATAACATTTAACAATAAAATAAAACGAAGACTTCCTTTAGGGCAGGGGTTCTCAACCAGTGGGTCGCGACCCCCTCGTGGGTCGATTGACTGCCAGGGGTCATCTAAGACCATAAAAAATATGTATTTTTTTTGTTTATTCTATTGCTGTGTGTTTGTGTGTGTGTGTGTGTGTGTGTGGGGGGGTCGCAACAGAGTGGAGGATTCTAAAAAAGGGTCGCCGAGCTTAAAAGGTTGAGAACAGCTGTTTTAGGGAGACTCGAAAAATACGCGCAAAATTATACAGCTATAAATTAGTATAAAATGTGTCGCCTTGGCCTTGTTGTGTTTAAGAGGCAAAAGAGAGGGAAAGTGTGGTGAAAACAACTAATGATTTGCAGCAATCAGTACACGAAATATGAAATTCAATTTTAAAGTAAGGCTATAGCCACAGGATGCTATCTCTTCTCGTTAGGTTGGGGGGGGGGGTGAGCGAGCCGATTTTGTGTATCTAACTAAGATTGGAATGATTCAATTCTAAAAAAAAAAACAAGATTACAAAGAGAGTTTGTGTGATACACAAACTCAGAGGCGGCCCCCGTCGGAGTCGGATCCCTGTCAGATCCGCTTTGATCTCTCAACGGACGGACAGACAGACAGACAGACGGACAGACAGGTCACACAAAACTAATATACATCTTCCGTGCTTTGATCTCTCAACGTTAGCCTTGTAAAGCCGATGTTCAAGGCAATTGCCACACTTGTTTTATGAGTTGATTACTTTACGAGTAAATACTGGTATGTTACTCGTATGTTGGAACAAAAAAATTGTGAAAACATGTGCAGTATATTAGATTATTAATTGTCTTAAAGTAGGTTTCATTTATATTGCATACTAATTAGGTTTTTTCTCTTTAAATACTGTTTGCATAAAATATTTTTAAAAATTAGATTTTGAGCTTTTAGAAAAAAAAAAAGTAGCCGTTGCATCAGAACTTTGAATGCTCTATATTATCGTGATGTCAGATTTTCATTTTCTCTTCTACTTTCTGAGCACTAAACGGGACGGACGGACGGACAGACGGACAGACAGACAGACAGACAGACAGACAGACAGACAGACAGACAGACGGACAGACAGGCCACACAAAACTAATAGCGTCTTTTCCCCTTTCGGGGGCCGCTAAAAAAAACCTTGAGAGAGAGTTCTGACCTGGTTATAAAAATAGCGCATACAAAAAAAAACAACTTTTTCTTTCATTGATGTTCTACCAGCGGATGTTCTACTCTCTCTCTCTTTTGACCTCGATCTCAACCTTGTACTTAACTTGTAGTGTAATCATCCTTATTGTGAGTGTATGTTTATGTTGGACTGTGTTAGTTAATTTTAAAAATGGTTACTGACTAGTGGAGTGACTGGCACTGTAAGTATTTTGTTATGACGGATACTGAAAATCTACGTGTCCCTATCTTACGGGAAAACATACTTAAAAATAAATGTTACACTTTTAAACTTCTCAAGTTAAAATTATGAGAATCTAGTTATTTTTCTATTTAAATTACTTTATTATATTTAAATTAATATACTTTTGGAAGCATATTCATAAATGTTTTCTTATTTTCCAACATTTCATATTTGTTCATGCAAAAAAATCGTTAAGTTGCACGTTGGCGTAATACTTTTTAAATATAGAGTTTAAAAAAAAACAACATGAACTTCTTTTTTTAAGCAAATTTGAACTTCACTTTCAACTTAAATGATGTACATATCTGTTGAAACACAATACAATAACAAAAAGATCTTGAACAACTTGAACAGCATACAACTCACTATAAAAACTACAGTAAACACAGTTCCTAATGATTCTAAAAGTCTTTTTCCTACACTTAGTTTCATCAGCACTTCACACTTAAATATAACCTCAATACCGATTGTCATATTAATGGACACATTGGAATCTATTCAGCAAATACGAATAATAACACAGACATCGCAACAATATCACATCTTAATGAGGTCTAGCAAAACAAGATTTGGAATGTACATCATCTCAAGGTCATATGATTAATTACAATAAATGTTTAAGATTCTTTTGTCGATATTTAGGATCTTTCTATTAAGCATTGTCTCTTTGCCACTACTTAAAAGGGATTATTGTTTGAATGTGTCGATAGATTAACACATCCCGTGAATATTTATGATATGTCCCGCTACGTTCGGTTCATAAGGCGGCAAGCACTATCAACAGAGATGTGTCATAACCTCCGACCAGCTGGCGACCACAGCTTTGTGAGAAGGTGCGACGCCACGAAGTACATTTAAGGGTCTGGTTTTTTTTGTTTGTTTGTTTGTTTTTTTCATCTTTCAGTTTCAGTTTTGTATACTTGTGATTCGTTTTATATAAAGATATATCCCTCGAATATCAATCGACATTTGGTCACAATTTCTCTGAGGAGGCGAGTGTCCGTGAGAGAAAGTGTGAGAAATTTAATATTATTAGTTTTTATTTGACGAACCTTGAACGCGACTTAGTGACGTCATGACTTAGTTGGGGTTAGAGACTATTTAAGTAAGTAAAATCAGTTGGTGTTAGGATTTCTTGAGGATAACATGTTTATAGACAGAGACTCGATTGTGGCCTTTTCCCAGTATTAAATCATAATCTGTGTTTTACAACGGTTTGGGACTTAGTTTCTTTCTCTAGTTAAATTTATTCTTTTAGTTGCATTGAATACACTTGCAAAAGAAACTCAGACAGCTCCAGAGTAATTTTTCAAAGTCATACAGGCATAAACAACTACAAGACAAGGCCTATTACAAATGCCAGTCAGTCCTTCAAGAAAGCCCCCTCCCCCTAAAGGTCTGACATTATACACACACCTGTATGTCTGTTATCATTAATGTTACATCAGACTGCACCATTTGGAGAACTTTTATAGACTTGTCGTTGACCTGTAGCATCAAACTCCCATCGAAATCGCTTTAGGCGCGTATTACCTATATAACCTCTTTTGTGATCAAAACTAATTATAACTTTTATTAACATAGACAAAATCAGCTTGTGAAAAAATGCAATAAATACAGCAGACTTTATACAAAATGTAAAAAAATAAAAGAAATATGCCTATCTTGCATAAAACTCAATCGCTAACTTCTTTCCACCGTCACCATAGAAACACACACACACCATAACACGTCTTCAGGCTGATGAGTTCTTTGCTTAGTTTTTTTTAAAGACGACTCTCGCTGTCCTTTATTTGACATATAACATCATGAAATGTATCTCCAACGTCCCTGTAATAACGCCGCCTAAACAGGTCAAACTCTTCTATTTGTTCTCTATGTCCAGTGTTGACGGAGGACATATTGACATGTAGCCAATCGAATCGCCTCGAGCCAATACGCTCAATTTTGGTTCTGTCATCACATGACTCCCTCCCCTGTTTCTCTCTTCACCTTTATTACACCTGCCAGTCTCGCGCACATCATGATGTTCGTGTGTCAGGTAAGGACAACAGCACAACCTTACTAATATTGATTTTCTAGCTTGTGACTCATTTTTCTACTCTACAATTACACAGTAGTACTGTTTCGTAATAGTCTTCTTTTCTTTTTGAAGTAACGTCTGTATTAGATAAGATAAGATAAGATAAAGCAAACGTTATCATTCACAGGATACACAAGCTCTTTGGTTTCATACAGTACATGGAGTAAGGATGTATTCTATTATTGTTAATTCTGTTAAGTTATTGTTGCTGACCTCCCTCGGTCATAAAACCAGGGCGGCCTATGCTGCCGCAGTTCGTCCAGCACTTTCATGAGCCCCGCCCTAATTTGGGGTTAAATTATTAATTTAAAGCATTATAACTTATAAAAAGGGTTTCTTAGGCCTTCTGATTTTCCAGGAGCTCCTGGAAATCACCTGAAAGTATTAAAATATTTTGAAAACTCGTAAGAAATCTCCTTAAAAATAAACAAAAATTATATTTTGGGGTGTTATTCAATATAGTGAAAACTAAAACCTACGCTCGATAAAAAAAAAACACGCATTTCTAACTTTTACTGGGCACCGCGCTATCCATTTCGCAAAGGACCCCGCAATTATTAAGGCCGGCCCGGCATAGATCCACCATTTTAGTCTCTTTGCGCTAACAAGATAAAAGTATGGGTATTAGCTATGGTCGGAACTATGTCACCCACACTGCACACATTTCTGATGGTTAGTAATGTAATTGCTACGAATCAATCATTTTTAAGGATAGTGTGATTTCTAAAGACTGTTCTAATCGCTCCTTTAAAAAAAAATGATTAGTTTAGGGAATTGATAAAATAGAATTGATGAGTAAACAGCTGTTTAGTCATAAACCTAAAATTTTAGAACCTAAATTATCTTCTATAATTTTTTTTAAAACTAAAACTAAAGATCAAAATTGTTTAGAATAGTTACTTTTGTAAACATAAAAACAAACTGACAAAAAAATACATATATGTTCTTCTATTGAAACATATGGGCGTGTTTTAGTTAACATAATTAAGTTTCAATAACATTCTCCGCCTCAAGGCGAATGACGAAAGAATATTGGTTGCGCAATAACAGTTTTGTCGATAATAATCTGTATTCCATATAAACGTTAAGGAAATTTCCAATTTTAACTCCGTAGTAGAAAGAGACAGATATTTTTGTTACGTAGTATTTCTGACAAACTTATTATATTTCTATTTGAATGTTAGAAGTCTTGATGATACCATGAGACTGTGTTGATCAGACAATGCTTTTTTAGGTTCAAATTTAGTGAAGATTTCTATTTTAAGCAAATACTAAACACTCAAACAAAATATGCCTGATATTCAAATGTAAACTCTCCAAACAATGAAGATCCTTCAACAAAAAATACAAATCTTTAATTGTGGAACTACTTAAATAAAATATACACACTATACAATACAATTAAGCAAGTTAAATATCTTCTTTCATGCTTATTAACTACAACGGACTTTCCCCATTTCAAACACTTTTAATAATCAAACTCACTCCTTTCCAAAATAACTTGCAAACTTCTGTTTCAAGAAGGCATGCTTGTTCCAAGAACTCGTCGACAAGTAACTGAGAACTTGCTTAGGAGATGGTTTCAGACAGGGGCGGACTGGGTGTCAAAATCGGCCCGGGCATTTCTACACAATCAGGCTCATAAATTGCATATTATGCTTGTCTTCAAAATCATTCTGTTTAGTTTGGGCATCGCTAATGGTACACATGCATACAGAGAGATCTATAGTTTTCATGGGAAGTATAGGCCTTATGTTGCTTTTTAATTGCTAAGTGTGTAGCCCCTAAAAGGATGACTTCTTCTAGATCTAGTAACACTGTCTACGGATGTAGGCTATTACATTATTTCAGAAAATTAGTTAGATTACACTGTATAGAGATTTTTTAACACGACACATAAAGGGCCGTTTTATAAGAGAATATTTTAAAACCTTTAAAAATTTAATACATAGTGGCATCAATGTGGCCCTTTGGTGGCTCTAAAGGCCCATTTGGGTACCGGCCCACCGGGCATTTGCCCGAATGCCCATATAGCCAGTCCGCCCCTGGTTTCAGAAAACTATAAGTAAACTTAATGCAACTGTTGCTTTATGCTTCGTGACAACAATTTATGTCAGGGGCAAAAGAAAGAACTTATTTAAAACAAATGGACAACACCTGGATGTCATTGTGCATTTTTCCATGACAGGCCAATGCAATCAATAACAAAATTAGACTTTAACATTGTTTTGTTTATCCTTAACATTTCCAATACACATTTCCTCACATATTTTCAATAAACATTTCCTGTCACGTTCAATACACATTTCCTCATACATTGATCATTTCTTTCTTCCTGCTCAAAATTGTCATCTTTCTATTGTAATAATTGTATCAACCAGGTATAAATAAATCGTCCCAAATAGACACTATTAGTATGATCTCATTCTGACAATAAGTACTCTAGTCCTAGGCTAAGTTCAATTATCCACTTATAGATCATCTGATTACCCCTACGTTATAAGTATCAATGATATGGCGTTTTTGGAGGTTTAAGTAATAAGACTGAAGTACAAGAATGAATGCCTTTAATACCAGAGGTTGCTGAACTTTTTCAGACCAAGGACTTCGATGTCATACGACGTACCAATACTTCCGACACAGCTTACTTTATCTTCCCCAATCGCATATTTTTTAAACCGCTGACATAATTAAACGCTCAGCTATTCGTAATGCAATAATATATGAAGACTTATGAGTTTTTGTATTCACTAGCGTCACATTGATAATAATTTTCTGCTGATTTTCAGACACTTCTGTTGTCGTTTACAGAAATCTGCAGGCTTGTCTTTTTGTTCATTATGACTTGTTATAAGATGACGCTTCAGTTAAGCAAGATTTAAACTTTCGTTCGATAACGCATTGAAACCTATGACACACTGTGACTTTAGCCTTTGTACGGTAGAACTCCGTATTGTTTATATTCAGGAGCCCGGGCATGCTACCCTGCCTCATAGTGGCGCCCTGGAGGAAACGATCGTCGGCGGAAACAATTAGGCTAAAGGGTAGCAAAACAAGACTCCCGTGGGGGTGCCTAAGGGGGTGCGAGAGCATCCTGATTGCACTGCGCCGAGTTGTCAAAAAATCCCACAACGTTGTCACAATCCTGGCGCTGTTCCTCAAGGGACCGTCACATAAATGGCGTGTCCGCACAGTTAGCCTGGTATAGAAAAGGAAAATGGCGGTGGTATTAGCATACTTGGCCTCTTGCCGCAAGTCCTACCCACCCGCCAGACAAAACAGTGTACACTGTTTTCATTCAGGCCGGTGAGAGGGAGCTCTTGTTCACTTTTGCTGGCCTAGAGTTCCAAGAGGCGAAGGCTCAACTCTACCTAACAGTTTAAGAAGAGGATTATTCAGGAGCGTATTTACGTTATTTCGCATTAGGTAGTGCGGCCTCGCTTACGTCATTATGTCTCTGATTTCGTTATTTTCATTACCACTCATGCTCTTCTTCAGATGTCTGCTTACACTTCTAATATTTATCCATGATCTAAAGGTTAGATGTTTGTGAGAGAAACAGTTTGACAAACAATAGTAACCACTGTATAGCTTAATGATTAAACATAGAAAAGTGCACGATTAATAAGACAGACTGACGTCGGTTTGTCTTAAAGTCTCAGGGTCGTCATCTGGAAACCGAAACATGACCTTCTTTGAATAACGTGAGAAAGTATAGAAACTGGAAGAACGATATTTATTTGTTTGTAAAATAACTCAATTTGATATTCATGCGCAAAAAAAAAAATTCTTTCACAGGAATCATTGTTTTGTCAAGCTGCGTCAACTATAGTCACAGAAGAGTTCATAATAGACATATTAAACAGTAGTTAGGGGTCATATTATTATTCAAATCATCCGATCGGATTACACTGGCTTTTAGCGAAGAAGATATAATTGTATACACGTTTTAACTTTCTAATGATTTATGTGGACCAGCGGACCACAGTCTAAGAACCACTGTTCTATAACATATCATCTGTTTTACACGTCGCTGACATCATAACAACATCATAAGAAACCAGAATAATATCCAGGATTGTAATTGTACTTGGCTGTATGTAATCTTTCGGGAGATAATATAGTATTTGTACAAAAATGTTTTCAGAAAAAATATTTGAAACGGTTTTTTATTTTAATACTTTTATAGTGTAAAATAATATGTTAATAATAATAATAGGCTTGTCTTCGAATCCGAAGATTAGTGAGGAATACAGTGTTTCCCGTGGCTGTGCAGTCCTAGCTGTGACCTACATATTTTGCCACATCAAGGGCAAGCAAAACCATTGTCCGCAGGTGGTCGGTTTAGATTTTCTTTACGTCGTCTGCGTTTGTCCTCGGCGGCAGATTTTAAAAATAATATGTTAATAAACTATAAAATATATATCTAATCCATAGTTACACACATTAAGCCACATACCCATAAACATGTTTAAGTGTGTGTGTGTGTGTGTTTGTATGTCGT
>JADKLZ010067786.1:35519-61310 GCA_021533235.1 Biomphalaria straminea | reverse complement strand
GTCTAACTCTGCCTCTACTATGACCCTATGTTTACTGGTCTAACTCTGTCTCTACTATGACTCTATGTTTACTAGTTTAAATCTGACACTACTATGAATCTATGTTTACTTGTTTAACTTCATCCCTATATGACTCTATTTATTATATGTTTACTAGTCTAACTCTGTCTCTACTCTATGTTTACTAGTCTAACTCTATCTCTACTCTGTGTTTACTAGTTTAACTCTGTCTCCAGTGGCGTCACTAGGGTGGTTGCGGGGGATGCGAGTGGTGAAAGAAGGCATCCCTGATTGGCTCCTGTTGTGACTGGAACTTCCTCTGCTGCCATCACCCGTCGTCAAACAGGAGCTTAAATTTGGACTACGAAGTAGACTAGATTACCTTCAACTTTGGAGGAGCATCTGAAACAGGTAAAATAAATTTGTCCTTGCATAGGAAACGAGTGTCTTTATGAGTATTTTATTAATTATTTTTTTATTGTATTATGGTTCAGTGTTTTATGTATGATTGCTATACTTTACATTTGAGTCTTTAATCACGAAGGCTTTATAAATTTAGTGATTTTACTACTGTTAATTGTTACTCTAATCAAATGTGAATATTTGTTTGTTATGAATCTCACAGCTCTATTCTGTGTCTGTTCCTATTTCTTTTTTTTTTTTTTTTTCGATTTGAGGGGTCCTAAACAAAGGATTCATATTCTATTATTGACCTAACGTTACGAAGGTTAAATAACATTTTAGATTTATGTTCTTATTTGATTTGTTGACATTTCTTTCAATAAACTGAACACATTAACTTTCTCAGAAAGAGTAGAAAGTTTTCTGACAACATTCTTCGTGAAAATCTTGCCTCAGCACCTGTTCTAAAGAACTCAGGTCTTAATACTTAGAGCTGTTCAAGATTTTCTTTTGCATTTCCATTGATAAACATTCTCGGAGACATTTTTTCTCGCGAATACAATTTGAACACAATTTTCAACTCGTACGACTATGTTTGCATGAACGATATATAGGCCTAGGCATAGGCTCATAGCACATACTATGAAGAGTCGCTTCTTCTAAGAATAATGACTAATATATCTTTATAGTATTTATACCGGGTAATTATCATACATGATTTGATTTTCTTTAAATTTACTCAACATCTTTTATACATTCAATACATTTTACAAAACATTTTACAAAACAAACATTTTTACAAAACATTTTGAATTTAGATTTTAAGTTTTACATGTCTTTATCTGTTAGTTCCACTTTTTTGTTACTTTGCAGGTGTGTCATGTAAGCTAAGATCAAGTACGTACCTCACTTTGAGATTTAAAAAAAAAAATGAGAGATCCCTGAAGAGAAATTTATTTACAAAAGAGCTCTAGAAAAAATAATCTATAATAGTAACTAAAATAAGGGAGACTAATCTAGAGCTAGAGAAAAAAAAAAAAGCTAAATAATGTCGGTCTATCGTCATTGATCAATCGAGTGTAGACCAACGCACCTTATGATGATAATGATAGTTCTAAATCTTCATTAAATGTAATCATTTTATAATCAGAATCTAGATCTATTTAAAACAAATGATCTAGACTTAGACCGTTCTAGATTTACACCTACAGACACTACAGTCGGTAAGCTATTACTACTATTAGATCTAGATAGTAGACTAGTCACTAGATCTAGATCTAAGTCAGTGAAATTTACGCCCACACACACTGCCTCTCTCTTCCCCCACAGTCAACAATAGTCACAGTGACAGTGCCACGTTCACAGTATTTACACACTAGATCTATCTATCTATATATATATATAATATATATATTTTTTATATATATATATATATTAGGGACCTGCGAATCAGGAAATTTTTTTCGAATCGAATATCGAATCGAATATCAGAAAATATTCGAATCGAATATTCTTGAAAAAACTTGACAACCAACACGTGTAAAATAAAACTTCAAATTCGAAATTTTTATTATATTATATTTATTTAATACCGAAACACAAAAAGTTAGCAATAATTAAATTGCAAAGCAGGCCTTTTAAAAAAGTAGATCTTTATTTATTTTGGCCCAAATCAAAGTTTCAGCATTATTTTCCGAGAGATTGTGACGATGGTCAGTAATAATTTGTCCTCCAACTGAATTAACTCTTTCTGAAGAACAATTTGTTGCCTGAATTGCAAGCAAATTCCTAGCTGCTCTGGCCAAAAGTGGAAAAATATTAATACTCTCTTTCCAAAACTGAAGAGGATCACTGTTTCGATCTACAATTGCTTGCTTTGAATACAAACTGACTTCATCCTTAATATGCTCAGAAATGGTGGAAATTTTGTTGATTCTGGTATCTCCTTGAGCATCATGCACTTTCTTGAACATTAAATCCATAAGGCTTCCTCTAGGCCTATTCCTGTCTTGAACAAGACTTTCACGTGGCAATTCATCAGCATTTTTGCCAATTTCGCTTCCGTCAGAGTTTGCCAAAATTGTCTCTACAAATAAGACAGCTTTTTTAGTTTCAGCTTCTGAAAATAAGTAGTGTTTAAATCTTGGATCAATGAATGTGGCTGCCAGGAGATGATCCATTGTCAAATCAAATCTTGCTCCAAGTTGTTTCAATAGCTCATCTCGAAATTGTTGGAGACCTGTTGGTGATTTGGACACTAACTCTTCCTTCAATGTAAAAATGCAAGGATAGATCAAACTTATGCTGACATTGGAATCAGCACTCAAAACTGTTGTTGCTTCTGCTGTTGGTCTTAGAATTGGAAGAGAAGCTTTCAGAGTATCTTGTAAAGTTTGTGTTAATGGTTTTGGTGGATTTCTTGCACATTTCTTTTTAACACCACATTCTACAAGTGCAAGAGAGACAGGAACAAAGTTTTTGTCAATCCATTCCAGCAAATAATAAGTACTATTGAATCTAGTAATAACATCTACTGGAGGCTTTGATTCCTTCATTCCTTGATCAGTTTGATATTTGGACAACATAGTTTGACCAACAGTTGATGAATGAAAAAAGCCAGCAATCCTGTGAACATGACTGATTAGGTTCTGAATGAATTTTTGAGCATCTAAAGCAGCATTGATTGAAAGTTGCAAACTGTGAGCACACCAAAGTACACACCAAATCCGAGCTTGAATTATCCACAAAAAAAGCATTAATTTTTTGGAAAATATTCGAACATTCGAAAATTTAAAAATATTTTCGAATCGAATATCGAATATTCGCAGGTCCTTAATATATATATATATATATTCTATATATATCACATCACACACAGATTCTAAATTCTATCTCTATTAGTCTAGACTATAGCTCTAGTGACTATAGATTTAGTATATTAGATCTAGATCTAGTAATCTAGTACAATTTCTATAGATTTTTAAGCCTATACTATATATAGCCTATGGCCTAGATATTATATTATATATAGTAATATAGTTAATAGTAGATTCTTGTCTTATATTTGGCACAATATAAGTTTCGGAACTAGGTCAAATTTTTAAAAAAAATTTCGTCAAGGTTTAACTTATAAAAAAAAACTGAAAGCAGATACTTATTCTGCAACTAAAGCAAAGAACTATAAAAATAGCAGTGTTTCTTTGAATTACCACCCATGATTTTATTTAAAATAAAGTAGGTCACTTCATGCTCCTATACTGCACGCAGTTTTTGTGCTTTAATCCTTTAGGGCACAGTGAACACAGTCAATAAACACCACTATGTAATTGCTAATAAATTATATCTAATAAATATATCTTCATCCCTTATATGGGTATAAACTGCTGTGGGAGGTTAAAACAATAGCTTTACACACATGGTTTCCGAGAATCTCTAAAACTGCCTTCTGCTTTGGAAAAGCAAAACAAAAATACAGGAACTTATCTAAAATTAGACATGCGCAATCCTGAAACGTCGTTTTTAGCTCCAAACATAAAAACATAAGAGATATAAACAAAAAAGCGACTTGTTTACTGAAGGAGAATCTGATGAGCTGTGCCACATATAAGAACCTGCCATATATATAGAAAGAAAACATTAAGAAACTGGAACACCGAACAGACACAAAATAGAGCAGTGAGATTCATAACAAACGAATATTCATATTTGACTAGAGTAACACCTTTAGTAAAATCACTAATTTTAGAAAGCCTTCAGGATAGAAGACTCAAAAGTAAAGTGTACAGCAATGATACACAAGACACTGAACCATAATCTTCAAATACAAAAACAAAATTTAATAAAAATACTCAGAAAGACATAAAGATAAAGGCACATTCCTCGTCCCATATGCTAGGACAAATCTGTACAAATGCTCTTTCTTCCCTAGTGCCATTAGAGCATGGAATGGGTTGCCTGAGCTATCCAGGAAAACCAGTGACTTGGCAGAATTTAAGTCTGGTAAATATGCATGACTGAATGCATTTATAACGCATTAGACGTAATCATCTTCTTTTTTGAAGTAACGTCTGTATTATATAAGATATTATATATATATATATATATATATACTTAGTTTAGTAATACTATAATATAATACTATATATACTATATAACTGTGGTAACTCTAACTCAGTAACTCAATATATAGAGGAGCCTCTTATATAATAAGGGAAACCCCATCGAATTCTCTTTCAGTCAACTTTCCTAAGATCCTTTATGAAGTTGCTGTGTCCTGTTATACTTTGATGTCCTTTGGCCTCCATGTTAATGAGTTAATGCTATCCTTCTTGGGGTACAGGTACTTATTTCATTCAGTTGG
The DNA here is from genome assembly GCA_021533235.1 of Biomphalaria straminea. Taxonomy (NCBI): domain Eukaryota; kingdom Metazoa; phylum Mollusca; class Gastropoda; family Planorbidae; genus Biomphalaria; species Biomphalaria straminea. The sequence goes on along the minus strand of JADKLZ010067786.1, from coordinate 56,548 downwards.
AGAACGTCCCGTAAACGTTGACCACAATTGTTACAATTAATGAAGGTTAACTAGATAGTAGAAAGCAGAAACATAAATTCAACAACTGTAATTTGCTCCACAGATGTTTGACAATTATAAGAGCAACATAGACTCTAGTATCTTCTAAATTTTCACTAGATCCCTAGCTGTCTTTTAATACCGGTATTTCTTTTTTGCCAAATTATGATTTGTTGATGTGTCATTTAAAATATTTCTTTGTCATTTTACAGAAAATTTTCTGCATTTCTTCTCTCATTGCCCCTGATAAAAGGAATTATTCTGGTGAATAATTACATTAAAGTATGTGTGACATAGAAACAGGTTAGCAAATATCTTTAATATCATTAATCTGTAAATGTTTTCTGTTATACACAAGATACATATTCTTATTTTCATGATTCTCTCTTACTGGTATTCTGTCAACACTGATCAACACAACACATCTAACACAAGAACTTGACAACAAGAGTTCCAAAATAATGTACCAGTAGTAGTTTAAAATCAGCCAATACTATTGACTACCAATACTTTACTGTACTTCACAGCACTGCTTTACTAAACTCCACTGTCTCTCTATCTCATCCTGGACTCATACTGCTTCCCTCGAGGACTCACTGTACCTGGACTGACTTAACTGCCTCTCTTACACATTGTCTCTGGTCCCCAAAGGGTTTCAATCACATGATCATATCAAGGGTCATATTTCCCTGTAATGTTCATACCAGTACTGTCCCTTGTCCATTCCGACAGCATGCTTACTTGTATTAGTGGCCTGTGTCATGTATCGGTAAGTCACACACGGATGAACCCTATCACTCTGCCACTAGAGTTATACCAATATATAACATCTAAGATAGGGTTGCCTTTTTGGGGTCATATTTTCTTTCAAGCAAGAATTGGCCTAAATTCTTCTCAAAATGTAAAATATAAAAATATATGTTTTATTAATGAATTTCTAACAGATATTTGTGCAGATGTTAGTTGCTATGAAAAGTCAGTTCATCTGATACGGGTATTTAATAAAGCTGTTGTACAGCCTTGCTTTATTTTGTATATTGTAAGCCTAGTTTTTAAAGTTTACTTGTCTTTTGTTATGTCCTTTTTTTATCCTTCTTTGGGTATGCAGGTGTCTGGTAACTCTATCCTATATGACTAAAACAACTATGGTAGATGGTTAAGATTATTATTGCTGATACTTTTAACCTTCATCTATTCCTAAGTCTGTTGGAGCCTTGGGGCACCACACAAGACTTGTCCACCATCTTTCTCCATTCTTCTTTGTCTTTTGATTTGGATAGAATCTCTATCCATGGCAGGCTCATCTATTTATTTCTTTGTCTTTCCTTTACTTTCTCTATCCCTCTCTTCTTCTTTTTCCTGGTAACGGTACTGTTCCCTGAAAGAAGGTCTTTGCTAGTCCCGAAGACCTTGTAATATAGCCTTAAAGTTTTAGTTTTTTATTTTTTTTACAATAGTTAGCAGGTCATCATGGGGACCATTTACTGTTGTAACCCTGTCTCTAATCTCTTGGTTTGTGATGGAGTCTTGAAATGTTATTTAAATTTAATACTTAATAAACCCAAATCAACAACAACAATAATGGTTTTTACATTCAAACACTCTGATGTCATATCCTGCAAAGCTCTCAAAATCATATTGAATCATTTTGTTTTAAGACCATGTTAAATAAAATTTGACATGAAATTATTTTTTTTTCATGAAGCGAATGACAGCGACATAAATAGGCAATTGAAATGAAATAAATGAGACAGGTACTTTCAAAGTGTCAGAACAGCAACATTGATAGGGGTATTTGGCAGTTTTTGGATCTACTGTTTTTTTTAAGCGACTATATAGTAAAATTTAGCATAGCACTTTCCTCCAGCTATTAAATGTGTAATACGTTGACTTATTCAACTTATTTTGTTTTGTTTTGCATCCATTTTTTTTTTAACTGAAACATCTTTTTAATTTTTTTTTATGCATTAAGCAATTAGAAGACTTGTTCTGAGACTTTATTCTATTAACATTCTATTATGAGACATAAATAAATAACTAATTTATAAACATAATTTACCTTTTGTTTCCTCAGATGGTGTTTATATCACCAGAACATTCAAAAAGTTAGTATGTCTACCTTTTTTTTTTTTCTTATTCTTATTATTAAATAATATCAGGTGGCCGAGCCTTGCTCGGTTAAATAATTTATACTAAAAAGGTTATATAATACTGCTACTCGTGCTACAGCCTATGGAAGGAAATGGCCTGCTTTTACACATCTCTCCATTCAGATATCTCCTGGGCCTTTCTTTACCACACCCTAACGGTTACCCTTAGTTTTTTTTTACTGAGGTTTATAGTTAAATCAAAAGTGGCTGCAGAATAGCAAACTCGTTGACCGCTAGCTAGATATCTTGTTCAGTGGATATATTTTGCCACATCCAGGGCAAGCATAACCATTGTCCTCCGGTGGTCGATTAAGATTTTCTTTTCGCGTCTGTGTCTGTCCTCGGCAGCCAATTTTCTGTTGGGCTCAAATATGTATCCTTGGCCTTTGTATAGAGGGAATTGTTTAAGTCCGACATTTACTCTTGACAGAGCAGTATCCTGTATGAGAGAAGAATCTCAGACAAACGCATGCCAAAGGCGGTCTTTTTTTTTTTTTTGGTGAGCTAATTAGAGTTATGCACATCAATCAAATTCTTCTATCAATTTGTTGAAACTTTTGTAAACACTTGAACTTCTTCAGATAACCACGTGCTTGATTTCTGTTCTTGATAGCTGTTCAGTTACAAATTAACGCATACACGGAAATAAACCTTCAACTACGGTGCGCAAAATGTTGTGTCTATTCATTCATCGATTAAACTTGTTGCTTTAGTGAACGGATGTAAGCCAGTGACGTAGGAGGTGTCAAGTTTTTTTTCCCTTTGACGTCGTGGGAAAAAATTTCATTCATAAATTCTCCATGTCATTCATAAAACCTTCAAACCAAAATAAGTTTTTCCATAATGAGACATTTTTCAAACCGATATAACGGTCGAACTCGAGTTTTCCCGATGTGGCCAATGAGCTGAGAATTTTTTTCTCACTAACATTTAGATACGTTGAAATTTTAAAGAAAATCGTTAGAGCCGTTTTCGAAATAGAAGAAATATATATATATATATATATATATATATATACAAGAATTGCTCGCTTAAGAGTATAGGATTATAAAAATTGTAAAACTAGCAAAAATAAAAGATTTATAAAATCTATTGTTTTTTTTTGTTAAACAAAAACACTAAGCTAATAAACTATTCCAGCTTAGTTAAAAAAAAAATAAAAACCAATAGTAGACAAAATTATATTAAAAGAAAAAGCGGGATTTAGACTAAGTCATAGCACAACAGAACAAATCCTCTGTGAGAATTACCTTCAACACCAATTAATCTTTTTCATGTCTTTTATTGATGTCAAGAATGCTAGAATGACATGGGACACTTTAGGTGACAATGGAAAAGTTCAATGTAAATAAAAGCCCCTACAAGCAGGCCACTAGTGCAGTGCACTTCAACAACAACTTTGAAGGCTGGCTTAAAACCACAGTTGAAGTGAGACAAGGCTGCCCACTCTCGCCAACTATTTTCAATACCTTCCTTTAAAGGATAATGGAAGATGCTCTTGATGGCTGTAAATGTTTTGTAAGCATTGGAAGAAGAATTACTAAATAGCACTTTGTAGATACATAGATGATCTGGCAGTGATAGAAGAAGAGCTAGCTGACTAGGTGATATGCATATTATTATTTATTATTATTATAGCTTTTATATAGCGCTACTTTCATGCTTATAGCATGCTCAGAGCGCTTTGGTCCAATCTCATTTGTGGGCCAGTGGGGGGGAGGGGGTATCTAGGAGTTGGTTTCCCGTGCTGCCTTTGGGCGCTCAGTAAACACAACTCTGCCCGAGTCGGGTGTCGAACCTCGAGCCCCCTTCTAGGTAGCCAAGCAAGCCAACCTCAAGCCGCACTTAGCCTCTCGACCACGCTTCCCATATACATGCATAGACAAGACTTCAGAAGCATATGGCATGCAAATCAATGCCGAAAAACAAATTATGACTAATAGCCAACAGATTCTTAAAAGGGACATCTTTTCAGCATTTCTCAATTCATTATTTATTTTTTTGTATATGTATACGTGTTTCATATACATCTATTAATTTATAACATGTCTTTATCAGCATTCGGGACTCTTTTTAGGGCTAGAACCAATTAATCGGGTTTACTTTATTTAGTATGGGAAAAACTCTTTTGAGATACGAGCAATTCGACTCATGAGCTCCGGAACGAACAAAACTTGTATATCGAGGTTCCACTGTATATGAGGTGAAAAGCTAACAAGCTATTGTCTCAAATGAGGAACCAAAGCTAAACTGAAGAACTACAGAGCTAGGAGAGATGAATCCAAGTAATAAAATTGAGATGCTACAGAAAGTTCCAAGATATTGGTATCACATACAAACATTACATCACAAACAAAGATTAGTACAGCTATTGGACCCCACAATGACCTGCTAACTACTGTATAAAAACTTAAACTAAAACTCTATAGCCATATCACAAGGTCCTCATTCAGGGAACAGTATCAGGAAAAAGGAGGCAGACCAAGAAAGTGAAGGGAACTTAAAAGAATGGATGGGCCTGCCTATCATTAAAAGAGGTTCTATCCAAGGTGAAACAGATAGGAATAGTAATGTAGTGTCACTTAATTTCTGAAATTAGATATAGCTAGTCTATGAAAATTTTTAATGTGAATATTTATTTATTTCAATACTCAGATGCCTATTTGGGTGAACGGAACCCAACAGTTCACATTCAGTTGTGGAGTATATTTCTTAATTTTCAGTTGCAATTTTAACAAAACATTTAGATTATTGCTAGTTTTTTTCCTGGCTAGACTGAAAATGCTGATTTTTTTAAATTTTAATTAATAATAATTTTTTTTTATGATTCATTTAAGTAAAGATAGATTTTATTTTAATATACATTTTTTTAAAATATATGACCAAAGTATGTGGGAGTAGATAGCCCAAGATCGGACAGCATGGAGACAGACTGTATGTGCTGGCACGAACTTTGCTGAGTGCAAAAGAAATGAAGCTATGTCAGCCAAGAGAAAGAAAAAGAAAGCTGCCCTGTCAGCTAACCCTAGGACAGATGTATATACATGCACAAACTGTGGCAAACTCTGCCGCCCCAGAATTGGCTTGATCAGTCACTCCAGATTTTGCCCCATCTCAAGACGTAACTCAACTAGGCGCATCCACTGTCTTCAGAGACAGAAGGAGCCATATAGTTTTTTAAAAATCTAGTTTTTTAGTGCGACCATCTAGTGCTGCTCTATAATATTTTGATCTGCACTTTAAATTATTATTTCATTAGTAGTCTATACTATTTTGAATAAGTCTGGTGTAAATGTACATTTTGGTTTTCTATAGCTGTGATGTTTTACTTAATTGCTAGACACATTTAAAAAAAAAATAAAAGATGAATATTATTAATATCATTATTATTTTAATTTTGTATTATAGATTCGACAATGATGACAACATTTCAAAAGATAACCAAGCTTTTCTCTCAAGCTTTTCCAAATTTTCACAAGCTGGTTCTGAAACAGACTGCGCAATACTTTTGGAAACCATCTTTAACTTTGCTAAGAAAAAAGTGAAGCTCAATGATAATGAGAAAAAAGAAATTGGCACACTCATAAAGAGGAGATTGGAAGACATTTTAAATTTTCTGTTTCATTTTGCAGTAGACTTTGATCCCACTAAGGAAATTTCACCATTTGAATACAGATCAGCTCTACAGGTGATTTTGAAGGATTACAAAGATTTTCCTACAGATGTGTCTGGGGAAAAATTACAGAAATCTCTCAATGAAATTTTATTGGACGATGACACTGTTTCTGAATTGGATGAAGCAGTTGAGCTTTGGAGAAGTTATGTTGTTTCTGAAAGTCAGAAGTATTCAGTGAATGACCTCAGGAGACCATCTGGTATTTCAGCCGAGCACTCCTGGTGGTTTTAGAATTGTTATAGATGTACCGGTACTTTTAAATATGCAAAGTAGAGAACATCATTCTAAATTAGTTTCAATTTTAAAAATCATGACCCCATTTTGTTAAAGAAAAAAGCAGTTAGTTAACTTCATTACTTTGTTAAAGTGCTGCTAAATAAGAATCAATGCATTCTTTTTCAATCACTGTTCTCATAGTTTCTGACAGAAAGACATTATAAAGCTTGTATTTTTCCTTTTGAGAATCAGGAGGAAAGAACTTAAGATCTGGGTTTTTAGTTTGATCATTTGAATTGTCACCTTTTAACATAGAATAACATAACAATTTTCACAAATTCATGAATGTCATTAAAAAAGTCAAAAATATTTTCTACAAGTCTATAGTAGGCATGTACCGGTAATTTAAATCTGAGTTTTGATGATGCCACGTTCTTTGCCTAGTAAACAATAATATTTCCTTTCTTATTGACAAATGATATTATATCCCTCATTGCAATCATACTGCAATTATTGCAGTACCGGACTGTACCAGTATGTTTAAAAAAAAACATTACCTGTCTACACTATCAGATTGCATAGAATTAAAGAACTCATGAAATTATCTGCGAAGAAGCCAATGTGAGTGAATAGTTTTTAGAAGCTTTACTCTCACATTAGTTGTTTTTTTTTTTAAGTGATTTGTTCAGAGATGTCTTGATAAAGTGTAAGTAAGTAACTCATTGTTATAGTAGTTTTGTCTGAAAACAAAACCAGTCATTTTCCTTATCATATTTGAAACTCGATCTATCATTATACCGTATTGCATAGTCTTAATATATACTTTCAAAATGCTTAGACATTCCTCATATTCATAAAAAATATCTGTTCTGTTTATAACAATAACATGCATACTAACTCTTCAGTAACAAACATTTTCATTAATATTATCAGTTACCGGTACTCAGTACCCGTATCATTCACATCTGTACTTATTACTTTTGTCCATTATAATCAACCAGAGCTTCAAGCTGCTCATCTTCTCCATCCTAGTGTATAATTACTTTTAATAATTCTGTAAATTACAATATAACTAGTACATGCAGCTACTGTCTGAAAAATATCACTTTTTAATTTTAAAAAAGTTTTAAAAAGTTTTTGTTTGCCTAACAGATCTTTTTTGGCCTTCTGTTTCCTTATGATATCAGCCAAATGTATGCATCCAGTGTGTTATTACATTTAGACATTAAATGCCAGGGAATATTATAGTGTTTATAAATGGCCAGTTTCATTGTCTATAACAGAAAAGTGAAAAGTGGATGTTTTTAAAATGTATGTCAAGTACCACCACTTCCCCATCTATTTTTTTTAATATAACACAATTCTGAATCAACACTAAATTTTTTGACATTTTTTAAGTTATGGTATAAGAAGCACTAAGCACCAACTCAACAGTCACTTAATTAGAATAACTTTGAATGTACACCAACAATTTGTTTACTGTACTTATGTGTACATTTCTTATGTGTACATTTCAAATTAGCAGATGCAACCTGTGGTGAATAAAAAACAAAAAACAAATTTGCAATATTTTGTATACGGTACTCTTTGAACCCATTATAAAATGAAATGTTTATTTTTAATTATTATCACAAAACATTTGTCAAGCTGGAATAAAGTTTTCCATGGGGGTTAAGTTGGTCTGCCACCTGTAGTTGGTCCATCACTGCTCTATCTAATGTTTAATTATTTGATTATATAATTGTAGAGTTCAGTGCTGTGTGCAATAGATTTTTATGTTCCATCTTATAATGTACCTGTAGTATAACAATTAATTTGTTCTCAAAATGATTACAAGGAAAAAGTATTTCTTTTCTTTTAGAATAAAAAGAATTGTTTTCAAATTGTATTTAAATGACTGTATGTCAAGTGTGTATACTTTATTTTTCTCAGATCTCTGGAAGGGATATTGGTTCCTGGTGAATTTCTTTCTTTTTTTTTTTTTTTTTAAATCCCCTATGTGCTTAAAATTACATTTTTTAAATTTATATTTAACTTTACAATTAATTTTGGAGAAAAAAAGTTTTACCCTTAACATGTAAGCAAGCATTGAATTACGAGACATCACTTTAAAAAGTAATGTCCAACATAAGGTACATGAAATAACTTGTACATACCAATTAACATTTAGGAAAATTCATTTGATTTTAAAGTTACTTTGTAAAGAAACAATTATTACATGTTTTTGTTGCCTCAGAAACATAACTGTGTTCTTTCATATTATTTCAAGTTTCACTTCACCTTTCTCCATGCTAGATTTTACTTGTTTGGTGTTAGTCTTTTCATTTTCTTATCTGCTATTCTACATGCTGAGTCATTTTTACTTAGTTAATCTTCTCTCAGTAAACTGCCAGGAATGACTACTTGTTTTATACTTTCATTAAGTTTTTGTTTAAAGTGATCTCCAACTGTCACATTCTGAAGCAGCCTGCAGCAAGATGCTCTCTTCTATGTCAATTATATTGAGTTGGCACCTAAGCTGGTCGTCAAAGTGTTTCCTTGGGGCACCTCTGTTATGCCCACCACCTTCCAGCATTACTGTTTATACAATAAGTTTCCCTCTTTACTGTCAATACATGCTTCTAAATTGTCTCTGGATCCATCTTTCTCCCAACTCTCCCTTGTTGTTCATAAACAAGTTATATTGTATTAATCATTTTAGAAATCAATTTGTAGTTTATGCTTAAATAAATTAATCTGTTCAGATACTATACATTAGGATGGGATATCAGATTAAATTGAATGTGAATCTGATTACCATGAAAACATAATTGGGCAGTTAGGGGATCGAACCCACAACACATGCACAATGCACTAAACAGTTTCACTTTCAAATCAATTTCGTTTTCAAATCAGTTTCGTGAATTTCAAAACTTTGTTTTTTTTTCCTTCCACCTGCATCCAGCCATGAAATGGCGTAATTATATTAATTTATGAAGTAATTCCGCTGTAATATATAGGATAAGAAGAAGAGAATAAGTCTAATCTATAAATTGGAATCTTTTTTTTTTTTAAGCATATTGGATATTTTAAATCTGACAAAATATAGCTATATATATATTTCAAAACCAATTTGACAAAAAGTTGGTGATGCTATAAGTATGGAATGAAAACCGCAGAAGTTTATTTGCTCAATTTCTCAATATATTATCGCAATAATTTTGTTTAAGACTGCATTCCAGGGCTAATTAAGAAGCGCCTAACAAAACGTAACTGATCTTTATAGGGCTACAGTCTAAAGATAAATATATATAATACAGATTACAATTTAAAGATTGCAATATAAATCTACAACCTGGATCTAACTGCACGAATAACAATTCTTTAAAATTAATGTCAACAAAATGTTTTTGTTCATGTAGTCTTATTACCAGCGCAGCATAGGCTACTCATATTGCGTCAATACCCAGTGTTTCCCAAACCTTTTTTCTTAATGGAACACTTTACACATTCTGGGCATTCAATAGAACACAGGTTGTTTTTTTTTTTAAAAGAGACTTATTCATGTTGTGGCCTAAAACTATTCTGCTAGTACAGCCGGTAGATGGTGGAATATAGATCTATCTATCAGACCTAGCGGAAAATTTTATGGTTCCAAGGAATAGTGTTTGGGTAAACACTGCAATATAAACTAGCTGATTGATTTTTCTTGATAAATTAAAACTCAAATTCTAAGAGAAAAACCCCAGCTTCGATCACAGTCAAAACAATAACAAAATTGGTTCACACATGCTGTCATTTCAAATGACCAACATCTGATTTCCGGATCGGTCTACTGACTACTCTAAACTATAGATCTACATTCTATAGACCTAAATAATAACCCTTGAATCTATTATTCTACTGCAGATAGATTTTAGACCTAGATTAATTTTAAGGTAAGAAATTATTCAACTAATACCATTCATATTATTACTAACAAATAATGATCTGCTAAATCATGGCTTTCTTTGTTTGAAGTTTTGTTTTTTCACCTCGTGTCCTAGTCTAAGCAAAAACCAGCGTTTCAACCTTTTTCATACGTACAGTGACCACTAGGTGGCGACCCCTAACGGCAAAATTTATTTCGTTTATAGGCCCATAATATCTAATAAATGTGATATTTCTGATTGTATATATAATATATCTAGTAACCTAGTTATAGTGAAATTTTAAATATATATTATTTCATATTTTATATATAATATATCTAACTATAATATTAATATTTTTCAGTCATTCATAGTATGAGTCAGACATAATGGGATATAAAAAAAGTAAAGTAAAGTTCCCCTTCAGACCTTGTGGTCTATAGGGCAGATGATGTAAAGGTCATCTATTTCATTGGCCTATGGTTTACATGGGTGCCATGTGGCCAGCACAACGACCAACCGCCTTTATTTTTCCCCAACTAATGTCAGGTACCCATGAGAGCTGGGTGGACTCAAGAGTCAAGAGGTGCCCGAAGATCCCGAAATTTAAAATCCCAGCCTTCCCCAGGATTTGAACTCGGGACCCCCGGTTTGGAAGTCAAGTGTTTTACCACTCAGCCACCGCACCTCCATATAATGGGATATGACTGCAAGTATTTGATCCAGAATTTTGTTAAACTAATATTAAATAGAAAAAAAAAATCGCTGCATTGCTGTTGATGTAGCCTAATAATTAATATATATATATATATGCTTGTGGCAGTGTCTTAGTTGCTATATATATATTAAATATGTCCATGAATCATAGTGAGTTTTGGTGACTTTTTGACACAATTTGTTTCGAACCTTGAAATCCAGACTGGCACCCAAGCCTACTTGGAGCACCATCAGTGCAGATAATAACATAAAAATATTATACTATAGATATATATACCAAAATATCTTACTTTTCTAAAAATGAGCCAACTTAAACAAATACTTAACATGAGGTATCTATAAATAGTTTGTTCGAAGAGGTTTGCAAAATAGAGACATGTCTTTGAATCACTTAAACGAGTACATGTGAACGATTTATCGATTAGCAACTTTTATATAATTCAACAAGCTGGTTGTCCAATATTGGAAGTAGAGATGATATCAGAAGACAGCTATTCTCCTATGAATAGTGACATTAGAAGGAACTAAGTTTTGTAACTAATTTGTCTCCTAACTCAATGTCTTTGGTAAATGACAATATTAGCTCCTTGGCAATGATGTGAGGTTACATAGATCTGGAGATTCTAAGAGCCATCAAATGAAGTTACAATGGCCGCTGTTTTGGTTTATATGGAATTAGCCAACAAATATCATTTATTTAAATATTTAGCTAAGTCTGGTTTCCTGACTCTATCCTTTACTTATATATATATATATATATATATATACATGCATACATATAATATATATATATGCTGGATGTCCTTATCATCAAAGCTTGGATGTCTCAGTTTTGTAAGCTTCCTATGTTTGACAAATGCATTGAAAATGCAGCATCAGAAAATGTTTAGTTGCTGCTATTGATGTAAGAAGGAAAATCTCAAAAAAGTATCATTAAATACTCTTTTGTAACATTCTTTTAATGTTTCTTTGTTTTTAAAAATGTTTTACAAACATGTTTTGGATGTTCATTCAGATAGTTTACTTCCTAGTCTAAACCTTCTGTAGGACAATGGCGGGTGGGAGCTGGCAGGGTTCGAACCTGGGACCATCGATAAGTCCAAACGACAATCCAGTGCGCAAACTGCAAGATCCATGTTCATGGCATGTTTTTACTATATGGACTATAAAACAATGGCGTTTTGATAATTTCAATTTCTTTAAGACATGTTTTTCCCTTGAAAAATATTGACTCCCCCTCTCTTTGTTAAAAGACATCACCCCTTCTCCTTTAAAAAAAATGTTTTTTTTTGCAGAGATTATTTCTAGTCTTTCAGTGTATGGTTGGTTAAGATGTCTCAAACAATGGATGATGCCAATTTAAAGCCATGTTTATCCAGTTTGTATAATTTTTTTTTCTTTTAATCTATTTACTACTTTAGGGTGAATATTTTATTTTACTTAGTGCTTAACCAAAGCAGAAATTAAATATAATACTTATATCTAGTGACCCTAGGGAACTGTAAAATTGCAACTTCCCAAAGTGGTTTACAATGCATATAAGCATTCCACTATCCATTAAGCGGATCAAATGGCATGCTTGCGTCTCAGATAGCCAGTCCAATCCCTGGGCCTCACATGTGACTCTGGGTAGGGAAGCTCAATAAGACTGTTACCTTACCTGTTACCTATCCCTTAGTCTGGTGGACCGTTGGGGCACCAAGCAAGACTTGAAGACTGCCTTCTCCATTCCTCCAGTAAGACAAAGAGAAGTAAAAACCTGAATGCATTCCTCTGCTGCCAAACTTGGGTGAAGCATAAAAACGGATCTGCGTTTCACTCAGTGTTGATGAAGACATTTAACAGCTCTTTGTTTATCTGTTTCATGATGGCTTTGCACCTCCATGAATGTTGGTGCACCAGCTTCTGGTATAAAAATTCATTACAACAGTAATCCACAAACTGGATTCTGATATAATATCTGTCCAGAGCTGAATATGGCCAGTTATTGAAAAATAAACAGTTATCTAACTGAAGTGAACATTACACTACAATGCTTTTTAAATACTACTTGTTTAAGAAATGGACAAGCATTGTATCGATCATACACATTTTTTTCATTGAATGTAATAATAGAATTTTCATGCTCCCAGTTCTCCTTTTTTATACGATGCATTTAAATCTTTTTCAAAAGTAACTTATATTTGTAGAAAATTTAGCTTATTATTTATTGTATTGATCATGTTTTGATTTAATTCACTAAAAGTATCTTTTTTTTTGTCTTTAGGTGCAGTTGATCAGAATAAATTAGGGCAAAGTAAAATTAAACAGTTAAGTAAAACTTTTTCTTCCGGATGTAAAATTAAAAATTCTAAAGGCTTTGTACTGGGATTTAAAAAAAGTGTATATGTTTACTCTTTCAGTAAATAGTTGTTTGAAAAAAAAATTATTAAATATAAGTTATTGTTTTTTTTTTACATATACAGTTAAAGCTTTTAAAAATTAATTTTTATGAATGTTTTTTTTTTTTTTTTGTTGTTGTTTTTTTTTTAGCGGCCCCCGAAAGGGTAAAAGACGCTATTAGTTTTGTATGGCCTGTCTGTCTGTCCGTCTGTCCTGTTTAGTGCTCAGAAAGTAGAAGAGAAATTGAAAATCTGATATTACGATCATTCAAAGTTCTGATGCAACTGCTACTTTTTTTTTTTTCTAGAAGCTCAAAATCTAATTTTAACAAATCATTTATGCAAGCAGTTTTTTATAGAGAAAAACCTAATTAGTATGCATTATAAATCAAACCTAATTTAAGAAAATTAATAATGTTATAAATTTTATTTAATTTCAAGTTTATTTTTGTTTGAAGATAAAAGTATTTACTATCTGAGGAATAAAGAAATTGAATTAGCGAATCAATTATATATTTTAAAAAAATCAATTATATTACATCAGTCGGTCCAGATTCACATCTAACGTAACTTTCACCTACGCCTATCCTTTGATCTGCTGGACCGCTAGGGCACTACATAAGATCTGTCAACCTTCTATCTGCATTCTTAACTGTCATTTGTCTTTGATATAATTTCATTCGGATGTTCTTTCTGAAAATATTGAAAACTGCCTGGGTGGATCACTCCGGGGGCCGATTTTAAGTTTGTGTTTCCACACAAACTGTCTTTGTAACCTTGTTTAATTTTAAACCTAGAAAAGTATCTACCTCACATCTAGAAAAAAAAAGTTTAATAATAATGCAAGTAGTGAAAATAATTCTGTATTCTAGGTATTCCATGCAAGTCAAGTAACTCTTTGAGAGTAATGCTGCACTGAAAGAGCAAAATGAATATTTATAGAAAACTAGACATATTTTACTCGCTGCCCGCTGGTTTCTTTATTTGCATAATACTGTCGATATAGTCTTTGAGAGTGTTTTGGAAACTATTAAACGAAATAATAATGTTATAAGTAAAGCGAATGTGTGAATGTAAACATTGTATGAATGAAGATATCAAAATAGCTATTCGACTTAAATCCATCTTTTCAAATAAAAACATTTGATTGTAGGCCTACATATAGATCTATTTCATTAAAATTTGAAATAAATAGACTTAATTTTGTATGTTCATGTGTTAAAGTAGGACAAAAAGTAGATCTAGATCTTGAGTTAGACGTAGATCTAGATCTAGACTAATCTAGAGGCTGGAGTACATTAGCTCTGTGCATGCGTGACCTTTTTTTTATTAGATGTACCCCATTCATGAATGATACTATTTGAATATATCTTAACATCGCTTCGCAGGTTTAGCAAACAATTGTATGAAAAATGCTTTAGAAAAACAAATTTTAATGTTAATTTGATAAAAATATGGAATGAATATACTATAATTAGTATGTTTATATATTATAGCATAAAACTATCTTTGCGAATAGGAAATATATCATCATTGAATTAGAGTTTTAGACCTAGCATTGGAAAGATTTGTAACATTACAATACTGTCTAATAAAAGATTGTTCGTATGGAAATCTGAATGCGCAGTTATAAGTTGCGAATTTATGTAAAAAATGCTTTTGAAACACAAATTAGAAAATTAATTTTATTAGTGTGAAACATTTTTCTTTCAGATTACTTTCTGAGAAACTCAATGAGCTGGTCACAAGATTTGAGAAATTTGATGAGGCTACAAATGAGGAAACTTGCCAGGATATTTTGTTCAATGTTTTTCAAATTGGCAAAGATGCAAAACATCTAAGTGGAGAACAGAAAGACAAGATTGCCAAAATTTTAAGAAATAAGGCAACTTTTATGGATAACTATTTAATCAATTTTGGATTGGGTTTTGATCCAATGCGTGCTCCTTCACTTCTGAAATTTCGCTCGGCATTAGAGTTTATCAAAAAATATTATGGCTGTTTTCCAGTAGATGGAGAGGGAACAAATATTGATTTAGATCAAGATGGTAGCGCTAGTCATTCTTTGGATGAGGCTGTTTCCTTTTTAAAAACAAATCTTTATAGTTCAAGAGACCCTGATTGGTATTCATTTGAAGATCTACTGAGACCATGTGACATACCAATAAGTCATACCTGGTGGTATAACGGTAGGTCTCTCATTTGCAATTACTTATTATTGTTATTATGCCATGGTGATATTTGTATAAGTCTGTGAGTTGGCTATTATTCAAAAATTAGTTTATTTTCTCTCTTGCAATCGTCATTACAATCCATCCAGTCACGGTCTGACAACGCTGTTTTACTGCTACAAATTTGTCAGAAGCAAACAAATTGGGACATGTTTGTGAACAACTGCCCAGACAGATGAACACAACTGTTAATTCATACATCCAGTTCTGTGAAAGAAAAAAATTAAAAACATTCAGTAACAATAGACCCTGGATGACCAACATTAAAATTTAACATTTTGTCATCATCAAGATGTACATAGAATGTCATAGAAGTCTTATTTCTAAGCGCTGGTTATGAGTGTGTATGTGTTCTTTCATGTGTGAATATTGTTCGTATGTGCATCTATATCGTAAATCTATATTGTTATTGTAAAGAAGTTACGCTGAGGTTGTCAACTGTAGTCAAAACAAATCTCCATTTGTTTGGATCAATAAAGTTATCGTATCTTTTTATAGTGATATTTGTATAGGTCTGTGAGTTTGCTATTATTCCTTTATTTTTTAGCGGCCCCCGTAAGGGGAAAAGCCGCTATTAGGTTTGTGCAAAATGTCCGTCTGTCCGTCTGTCACACTCAGGGCGCCGAAACTAGAAGAGATACGAAAAATATTTTTTCACCATTAAATGCGGCTTGAAAAGTTTAGGTGCAACGGCTACTTTTAGTTTTCTAAAAGCAAACCGTTTAATTTATAAAAATTATTTTGCAAGCGATTTTTTAATAATAAAACACCAATTGTGAAGCAATTGCGTAAATCTAAGGGAGGAAATGTTACTATATGAAATGCTCTTGGCATGTAGATATCAAGCACATTTTTTAAAATGACTTTCTGTCTGTCTGTCCGTCTGTCAGACTCAGAGCGCCAAAACTAGAAGAGATACGAAAAATATTATTTCACCATTAAATGCGGCTTGAAAAGTTTAGGTGCAATGGCTACTTTTAGTTTTCTAAAAGCAAACCGTTTAATTTATAAAATTAATTATGCAAGCGATTTTTTAATAACAAAACACCAATTCTAAAATAATTACGTAAATGTAAGGGAGGAAATGTTACTATAAGAAATACGATAGGCATGTAGATATCACACACATTTTTCAAAATGATTTTTTAGCAGCGGCTTTCGTGTACTAGCGTAAAGCCCGGAAATGACATGATTCTAAACTAATTTCTTAATTTTTTTAAAAAATCAGATTTTTTAAAATAAAATTGTTTAATACCCCCATTAGAATGGAACTACCATATTTTTGTGCGTTTTGTCTGTTGGTTGGTCTGTCCGTCACGGTTAGAAAAAAACACTAAAGGCTTTTGAAAATATGATTTAACCTTTACTGTTCTTTCAGAAATATTGCGATAGTTTAAGGATGGGAGCATACAGAAATTGAGCCAGGGACTTAGAAAGAACATCCAAAACATCTTGCGAATAGGCGGATCTGACAGGAATCCGACTCCGACGGGGACCGCCTCTGAGTTTGTGTATTACACAAACTCTCTTTGTAATCTTGTTATTTTTTTATTTTCTTTCTCTTCCTCACAGTTTTGAGCATGCAATATTAAAAAAATCAATTTGGTTATCTCTCTTTGGAAATATTTTTATAGCCTTGATCTAGTGGCCAGTGCACTTCTGTAACTTTCTGGCTTTGTTTCATCTTTCCTTCTGTTTTTATCTGATACATTAAAACAAATTTTTAAAAGGATTTAACATGTTGTTATTGTAAATTATGTTTGTTAAAAATTTATTTTTGTCTTTATTGTATTGATCCTGTTTTTATTTTTTTTCAGTAACTGTAACTTTTTTTTTTGTCTTATGTTGCAGTTGATGAGAAAAGAGTAGAGCAAAGTTTAAATAAACAGTTAAGTACCTTTTTTTTTTGTCTGCCAACTTTTACTGAGATAAAAAAAATATAATTTGTATGCATGCTCTTTCAGTACATATTTCTTAAAAAAAAAAGACTCATGTGTAAAGATCCGAAATTGCTAAGGAATGGAGCTATTAAAGCTAAATTTAAAAAAAAAAAGCTTAGTTATTAATATGTCTGATTAATAATAATAAGGCTCCTTTTGTCTTGAAAAGCAATGGATGTGTCCAGATGAGTCACTGGATTTTGTTTAGTCTTAAGATGGGACAGAATCTTGTGTGGCTAATCAAGCCGATTCTATAGCATCAGAC
This sequence comes from Biomphalaria straminea, assembly GCA_021533235.1. Lineage (NCBI taxonomy): Eukaryota > Metazoa > Mollusca > Gastropoda > Planorbidae > Biomphalaria > Biomphalaria straminea. The sequence continues at coordinate 39,043 of JADKLZ010067786.1, read as the reverse complement.
TTTGCCGCAATTCATGCGTGTGTATGCATCTGATTCAGGGTTATCTTTCTTTTTCATATCTGGATAATATTTATATCAAATTATAGATTTTAAATAGTGCAATTTTCATTCTTATAGCATGCTCGGGTATCTAGGAGGTTTTCCATACTACCCTTAGGAGCTCAGTTAACTTAACTCTGCTAAGTCAGGTGTCGAACCTTGAGCCCCATTCATAGCTAGCCAAGGCTCAAGCCTTCTTAGCCTCTTGACCACCCTTTTCTTAAAAGAGAAATAAATGAGAGCTTAAGAAAAGTTTAGGAAAATGTTGTTTTTTTTAAGGCTTTACACTGACTACAAAAGAAAAAAAACATATTGAAAGATTTACACTCTTATTTATTCATTAGATCTTTAAAAGAAAATAAAAAAAAATTAATACAATTTTTCTCTTAATAAATCATGCTTATAAAAAAAGCCTAAGTTTACTTTATTGTTTAAAGTTATTTTAAAGTGCTGTAAAATAGACTTTTTAAAAATAATTTTCACAAAATGTATTTATTAAAAAGAAATGTGTATATATAAAAAAAATAATTTTCATGCAGTTAAGCTTTGAAAAAATAAATTTTCATGAATATTTTATTTGAAATTTAAAACCTAAAGAAACATCCATTTTTTTAAGGCGCATTAAACTGGTTTCTTTAGGGCCAACGAGCAACAGGATATTAAGTTGAACTGTAATGGTCAATCAAATCGATTAGTTAATAAATAATCAACAGTTGTTCAACAAGAACAATATTTAATAATAAGCTAATTACAAATTAAACAATATATATTTCAACATATGCCAATCAATGAATTATATTTAAATATTGCAATGATAACTATACAAATAACACACCTCACACATGCACTCTTCATCTCGGCCCTATAGATCGACAGCTTCAAATACAACAAACAATTCTAGAAATGGTCACGGCCCCAAGGGAGAGAAGACAACACTCTTTACCATAGCCCCAACCCTAATATCCTGGACAAAAGAAAACCTAGATCTTGCAATGCCTTTACATCACAGAATTTTTTATTAGTGACATCCATACCGAAAGATCAACCTACTTACTAAAGCTTTGTACTTACATACTGTTAAAATGATGAAACTGTAAGCTGTAGCGTACACAGCTCTACATCTAACAAGCTTTCTCTGCTACAATGACAATACAGATACAAAGTGTGGTGTGAATATGCACAGTATTCTTGACAACAAAACACACCCTATACAACTACTTACTATACATTAAAGCACAACTATTGAACATAAAAAGAAAACTTCACACGGTAGGACACATTTCACATCCAGAAAAGAATGAGAAAGGTTTAATATTCATACAAGTAGTGAAGCTAATGCTGTCTCTTTTCACTGAGATAAAGATGGGTTGGATTGTAAAAAATGTTTTTATTTTGTTGTACATATATTGCCTCCTTCGGTTATGAAGTGACTGGATTAATTATAGAAGTGTGATGAATGTCTGTGCATTAGCTGTGGTTGGAACGATGTTACCCGCACCAGTTTACCCACTCTCCCTCAGCTGCTGTATCCAAAGGAACAGCGCCACAAGTTCTGCCAGGGTGTAGTACTGGATGCAAACTGCTTTGTGGTTGCCAGCTCCTGATTTTTCCTCAGGGTTGACTTCCGAAGTCTTTCCCAACATAATTGTATATAGCTGCAAGGCAAGAGAGGTTGGAGTAGTGAGTTTTCCTACTTTTAGTGGTTTGCCAGCCATGTCTAACGAGCCCCTCCTGCCCGAAGCTTACTGGCTAAGGCGCCAGTTACTCACCTTTGCCCCCTTCTCCTGTTAGTGAGAACATTTAGCAAGACTCAATTTGTGAGCCACACATGAAGGTCAGGAGTTGGACTGGTTGTCAGAGGCTATTTGAGATGCATGCCAATTGGAAGCATTTTATTGGTTCCACAAGTTTTTCATTGCTGGAAGTGGTTATGGATGTTTACACTCCCCTATTTATAAAATGCTTTGTTGTACATGGTATATAGCAAATTTAACAATATTGATACTGGTAGCTTTTTTTTTTTTAGGGTTATTGAATCATTACCATATAGCAAAAATAGACAGTAAATTATGCTGTAAATATGAAAAAATGTGTCCATCTCATAGACACACTGTTTATTTTTAACTTTTCAAAATAGTGTGAAACATTTTTCTTTCAGATTACTTTCTGAGAAACTCAATGAGCTGGTCACAAGATTTGAGAAATTCGATGAGGCTACAAATGAGGAAACTTGCCAGGATGTTTTGTTCAATGTTTTTGAAATTGGCAAAGATGCAAAACATCTAAGTGGAGAACAGAAAGACAAGATTGCCAAAATTTTAAGAAATAAGGCAACTTTTATGGATAACTATTTAATCATTTTTGGACTTGAATTTAATTCAATGCGTGCTCCTGCAGTTTTGAAATTTCGCTCAGCATTAGAGTTTATCAAAAAATTTTATGGCTGTTTTCCGGTAGATGGAGAGGGAACAAATATTGATTTAGATCAAGATGGTAGCGCTAGTCATTCTTTGAATGAGGCTGCTAAATTTTTAAAAGAACATCTCTATCGTGGAATAGAGCCTGAAGGGTATTCATTTGAAGATCTACTGAGGCCATGTGACATACCTAAAAGTCACACCTGGTGGCTGACATATACATAGATATCATAAATTACTGAAGCATATTCACTGGAGTATTTCATAAAACTTTCCATTAATTCAGTATTATAAATATTTAGGAATGAATTTATATACGGGTATATGTGTATAGTGCAAATGAAAGATGATTTTTATTAATTAATTTATTAATTAATTTTATAGTAAGCTTTTATTAAGATTGCAGTAATGCTTTTTCACATTTTAAATGTCTCTCCACCGAATATCAATGAATAAAATACTCTTTATATCAGTACTATGTCTTACGTAATTTTAATATTGAAAAAAGCAATATCGTGGCAACCTATTTATGCTGTGTGCTAATTAATAATATAAGCCTGTTGTTTCTAGCATAAGCTCTTTCGTACCTTTTTTAAAAGGTGTATTACATGACTTAAAAGTAGTTTAATGTAAAATTGGTTAGTCTGTTTTAAACTTGTACATAGTTGAATCCAATAGTTCATTTGAAATAAATCTGTATCATGGATCGCTTACAACAATTCCATTTCACAATTGTGTGTTTTTTTATCTCAAGAAATGTACAATGCTATTTTGTTTCGAACTTTAGAAAAATGATGACAGCAGAGTACATATTGTCTTATGTGTGCCCTGACAGAGGTCAATTGTAAAGGTGGGGAACAGTCTACATTACCTCATTCAATACCTGTACATTATGTAACATAGTATTACCATGCACACACAGACACAGGCAATGCTAGCAATGGATTGAAATCTGCAAGTTAAAGAGTGATGTACTGTTGTCTGGGTTTTAAAGTTTTTCTTTGTATTCTCTTGAATGGTGATATTACAAACTTCCAAAACTAACTTTTTTGTTCAGTAAGGACAAAA
>JADKLZ010067786.1:23300-35119 GCA_021533235.1 Biomphalaria straminea | reverse complement strand
ATATATATATATATAAATCTAATATATATATATATATATATATATAATAAGAATAAATAATATATTATGTCGTTCTCCTTCTGGCATCTTGTCCACTCGGTGTGTGTGTGTGTGGGGGGGGGTTAGTACCAACTGCCCTTCCCACTCTAGACTTTTGATAGTTGGTGGAGGTCCACTTTTAAAGCAGAAATCATAGTATGTGAACACAATTAATTAATTGTCTTTATAATATAAGCTACTTATTGATATTTGAACCCATTTTCATTTTATGTCACACCTTATTCTAATAAATATATAGGGTTAGGGTTGGAGTGTGCCTCCGACACGCCTATATGTCAATCTCTGGACTTACATGTTGTACCTTTCAAAATACACGCTTCAGATTAATGTAATGCCATTAAATCTCCAAACCAGGAGTTTGGTTTTTACTCTTTTGTTTTTCTTCAAATAAATATTTCTTAAAACAATCTCTCCCCCCCCCCCAAAAAAAAAAAAAACAGCAACAAAAGTTTTTTTCCAGGAAGTATACACAGCACTCAAACGAAAAAAAAAAAACGTAAATGGGTTGGAAGGATAGTATTAGGGATTTTGTTTTATTGCCCTGGTCCAGGATCTCCTTCCATTATTCCTTCCAAAACTATGCCTTCAATTTACATCAACGATTATGTAATCAAGTACCGGTATTATAATAAATTTTATTGCGTTGTGAAATTTTCTAAATCCCCTTTCGCAACGTATGACAAATTTTACATTTTTAAATATTAGTAAGCCTCTATTTTCTCGATCATTGCAATGGCCAATATAAAGCATATGCTAACGGAGCAGATCACGTAGGCCTAACAATGTTTTGAAGTAACAACCTTGTGATGGACACAAGCGTTCTAAGGAGTACCAGAGCATAAACAAGAGAACTAGATCTAGATGTATCAACGTTTCATCTGTAATATGGATCTACTTTATAAACATCTTATCTTCAATGTAAATCAATTTTGTTATGTTTTGATCTCAAATTAACTTCGGAAATTCCCAATATGATTTGTTTTCTCCAATAGAGATTTCGAGCGGTAAATTTAAAGCAGCAAAACAATAGTGTTAGACGTAAGTGAATGTACGTAAAACTAGACTGGTCTAGATGTATGCATTTTATTAGGTGCTTCCGTGTGTCTAATAGAGACAAAGCAAACGGAGGTAACTGTCAACGCAATCTAATAACACCAGCATGAGGCCCAACAATCAATACAAAGTAGTCGACGCTTATACTGAACAAGAAGTTTAATAGCATTGAAAGAAACCGTCGAATGTCAGCTAACTCCCGACGTTCATAGAAAGCTTCCTATCTCTAAGGCGTTCTGTAAGTAGTCTGTTTACGTCGTCTGATATTTCGTTCTGACTAAAACTTAGTCTTGTTTTTATTAGTCACGTCATTGTCTCTAAGTCAAAACTTTCCTTATTTCCGAAACAACTTGACGTAACAACTCCTACCCATAGACATAAATAAATATAGACTGGAAAAAAGAAATTAACTTCATGTAACTTGAAAACATGTAAATCTATTGAATACGGATTTCCGAATTATGGAAAAAATTTAAATTGCACGATCTTCAGTCTTAGAGATTAAACAAAATTTATAGACATAAAATAAAGTACACACAATAGCAATTCGCAAATTTTTGTTTCACAAAACACTCTTATTGGCCAGTCTATATTTATGTATGTCTATTATTATTATTATTATTATTGCTTTTATATAGCGCTACTTTCATGCTTATAGCATGCTCAGAGCGCTTTAGTCCAATCTCATTTGTGGACCAGTGGGGGGGGAGGGGGTATCTAGGAGTTGGTTTCCCGTGCTGCCTTTGGGCGCTCAGTAAACACAACTCTGCCCGAGTCGGGTGTCGAACCTCGAGCCCCCTTCTAGGTAGCCAAGCAAGCCAAGCTCAAGCCGCACTTAGCCTCTCGAACACGCTTCCCACTGTCTCTAAGTCAAAACTTCCCCTATCTCCGAAACAACTTGCCGTAACAACTCCTACCCTAAAAAAATTGCGTCAATTTTTTTTTAGCTATCGTCTTATTCAAATTTCACTAGAGTAACACCATTAGTAAAATCACTAAATTTACAACATAAACTATATATTACAAGAAAGCCTTCAATATAGAAGATTCAAAAGTAAAGTAACAATTATACACAACACATTGAACCATAATCTTCAAGTACAAAAACAAAATCTAAGTGGCCTCCTTCAGTCGTAGAAATACTCAGAAAGACACAAAGATAAAAGCACATTCCTCGTTCTATATGCCAGGACAAATTTGTACAAATGCTCATTCTTCCCTATTGCAATAAGAGCATGGAACGGGCTGCCTGAGTCAGCCAGGGAGACCAGTGACTTTATAGAATTTAAGTCATTGGTTAATATGCATGACTGAATGCAAAATGCGTAGGACGTAATCATTTTTTTTTTAAAAAGTAAAGTCTGTATCATATAAGATAAGAAGATAAGATATGGGGTAAGATACATAGACAACAGAACTTAAGTCTTGATTCTTGCTTCACGCAACAGGCTACTTTAGGACACCCTAGAGATAGTTTTACCTGTATTAGACACAGCGGAAGTGCCTAACAATATGTGATGTAACTTGATGTAAAGGTGAATTTATCAGCGAATTTGGTTAACGCTAGATATATGTAAATAAATAAAATATATATTTGTATGTAGTATTTTACGTCTCGAGAGACAACTTCCCATGTGACTAAAGAGGACAAACGTTGATACAAATAATGGTGCAAAATTTTAGATTAATCTTAGATCTTAGATAATAAAAGCGTTTTAAAAATAGGCCTACTTGGCCTACTTAGTAATACGAATGTTAATTAATAAAGGAATACATGTAATAGTATATTTGTTTAGAATGGTTCAAAACATGAAATCTATGAAGCTATCTATATCTAGCTTAAAAATGTATGTACCGTCTGTACAATCTAGATATCAAGGCTATAAAGTATTAATTTATTGAAATATATGTTTCAATTTTGGTTTTCTTTATTCCAGATATCATTAAAAGAAGAAGAAACTAGAATCTTATTTTGCTTGGAGAATTGTGTTATTTGAGATGATGTGCATTAACCGTTTTTAGCTGTTTAAAAAGAAACAATATCAACTATTTAACTAATCATTAAATAGATCTTCATTTGCTCCAACAAACTTAGGGACACAATGAATCGCTTAGCTTCTTATCGCAATGTTCCCAAAGGATATACTTTCCAAGTTTACTTTCTAAAATTTTCCGAGGCTGGATTCTATTACACCGGTGAAAGGTTAAAGATCAGGTGTGAAGGTTGTCATAAAGAAATTTCTCTAGATGACATGAATCAAGACGAGCATGTGCTGGACCCAAAAGACGCCAAGTTCCACAACTCTGCATGTGAGTTTGTCAAAAATGCAGACGTGAAAATTGCAGATTATTTAAGCCCCAACTCTTCCAATGATGTGAACAAAGCAGAAGCAAATGGCGGAGATCTGCAAAAATGCTACAACGGCATCTCACATTTCAATGAGTCAGAAGCTAGAGAAATCCAGTCTAAGGAATATAAGCACAAACAATTTAAAGGAATTTATTTCTACGGTAAGTTCATGTTATGCACATACCTTGCCGTGGTGTGACAGCTTGCGTGCCTCAATTACCCTCATAGCTATGCCGGTGGGATCTTATAACTCCTGGCTGTTCTATATTAATCTTTCGCTTTCTAGAATAAATGCATATCTCATTGTTAGTATATTTCTGCTACCTGGTCATCGCTTAAATATAAAAGGGAAAAATATCATGCTTCTTTTATGGAAAAGATTTTATGTTTATTTCAATGTGAATATTTAGGAACAAAAATATCGTGTGTAGTGTGTTGTGGTTGTGTGACAGCGCCCATTTAAATCTAAATTGATTATTATGGTAATTTTTTTAAATCCGCCTCAGGCATCTGAAAGGATGAAATGAAGACCCCAACTTTTTATAATTACAGATGGCAACAAATAAAATCAATGAAAGTTTTCAAAAGTTCCAATAAACTTGCATTCCTTTATGTTATTTGCTTATGTTCTGCATACCATTGTACCTTTATTGATGATTTTTATAAATGCATTTTCTTTATAGATGACTCCATAGATGTCCACCACGAAATTGAGAAACACAATGCACAAAATGGAACTCATTGTGACAAAAATCCTGGACACTATGGCTATTTTTCTGTGCAAAAGTTAAAACTGGACCATCTCCCTGGACTTGCCAGACATCCGTCAGTTCTGAAACTTGTACAGTTACTTTCACTTCTAACTGTACGAATTAAAGTGAAAATAAAAACTGAGTCTGGTCATTCTAGTCAGTTCGGGACTGGTTTTGTATCGTTTGATTTGAGTGACAATCTTAGCAATCCCAATGACAATAAAGCAAAAACTGACTCGAGCAGATTTAATGAAGTATTTATAGCGACATGCAGAAATTTGGTTCAAAGCAGCCAGGACCCAGACAATGTGACTGTCGACTTTTGCTACGAGGACCAATCGCATGATCAAATGAGGTCATTTAAAGTAGCATCAGTTCTTACGTTTGAACAAACTGGAGATCATAAGGCCTTAATAGTGTGCCGGATATCTGAACCAGCGTTCGTTCAGTCAATATATCAGACCAGGCGTCAAATTCTGGAACTTGTGGAGAATATTCCAGACAGCGTTAAAGATTTCCTGAGCAAAAAGGTTTTCCTGATACACCATCCTCATGGCAGAGAAAAAGTTGTAAGTCATGGCGACTTTGTACAAGTCAAACACAAATTTGTACCATACGACAAGACCGGAACTCTTACTTTACAGAAAATCTCAAAAACTGAACCAGGTATACATTTATAAAAAGGGTTTGTATTATTAGCGGGGTGCTTCTGTTAGAGTCTTGTCACGGGTTCACCCTCTGACATAATTGTTTCTGTTTAGTACTTTCACGTTCATGGCAAACTTAGTTCGCTATTGTGAGCTACTTTTTTTAAAAATTATTATTATTTTTTTTTTTGGATGTAGAATCTTTCCGTTCAGCCTTTTCAAAAGCAATTACAAAAAAAAAGTTGATGAGTCAGAATTCGAATTCAAGGTCTAGAACCTCCATGAGTGAAAGCCGACACTAAGTTATTCAAGTACTTATAAAAATAAAAGGTTTTATACTTATTATTTTTTCTTAGTTTGAATTTTGTATAAACGCCCTAATTCTCTATACAGGGCATATCCTTGTACCTAGTACTGTCTCATTATTTAAAACATAATTATCACTAATCGATTATATGATTGGTAAATTTTCGATCGATTCATGTGTTGTCATCGACTAATAACAAATCGTGCTGAGTTTGAACATGATCCCAGGATAGGAAGTGGGATAAATATAGGCTAATATTTGAACCAGACAGACAGAGTGAGTTGATATAAGCTTTGAAAGAATTTCCAATAATTAGGCCCTACATAGAGCAGCAAAATGAAATAGCTATTTAGGGGTCATAGAGTAATATAGGCTTAGAACTTCATATCATACAATTTACTTTGTGATGTGTCGGCTTTAAAAGAAACATTAATTCTAAATTGCCAAAAAGAAGGTCTTGTTTGGTGCCCCAACGGTCCACAGAGTCAGACTAAGGGATAGGTAACAGTAACAGAGTCAGTAAATCCGTCTGCACCATTGTAAATATATATGAGAGAGGATCTGATACCCTTGCTACACTACGGTTAAAATAGTTGTTATAGATCTCTTTTTTTTTTGGTAGGGGGTGGTGGAACCCATCAATAAAACAGCACGCAAAGTTCCTCCACCCCAACACAATTTTCACGCCCTCAAATTCAATGTCTCTTTTTGTTTTTTTCTTCCTACAACACTTTTAAGAGGCGTGGTGGGTCCTGGGCTCAAATCCTGGCGAAAAGTGAGATTTTAATTTCGAGATCTTTTGGGCACCCGTGAGTCCACCCAGCTCTAATGGGTACCTGACATTAGTTGGGAAAAAATAAAGGCGGTAGGGCTTTGTGCTGGCTGCATGACACCCTTGACAACCGTAGGCCACAGAATCAGATGGCTTTTATATCATCTGCTCTATGGATCGTAAAGTCTGAAAGGGGAACTACTTACTTTTACAAACTTACTTAGGCACATCAGTTGTAGCCTTGCACCTCCCTACTACACTATGAAACGCCCCTTCTCGCGGAGCAATTTGAAAGAGAAAACATCACCATCTACTACTCAGTCCAATGTTTACATATGTATTGTTTATTTTGTCAGTAATAGATCTATATCTACACTGGCCCTTTACTCATTTTCATAAACTGTATTATACAACCCCCCCTCAAAAATAAAAAAAAACACGCGCGCACACACACACACGTTTTTAATAGGCACTTATATTCACTGGCGATGGACCTCATTCACCGAACGTAAACAAACAACATTTTCTCTATATCTTCTATACAAATTACGCAATATGTAGGGTTGTCATGTAATACGTATTTTTCACTATTTTATCAATATTATGACTTGGCTAAATGTGTTTATTTTCGATTGGTGAACGAGGTCCATTTGTAGGACTTATAATTTTTGCTTAAAATTTACGCCTAGTCGTTTTAACATTGTTCTACCCATTATCATTAACTAAAGAGAACGAAGGGAAGCTACGCATTCAAACAGATCTTAAGCGGAATGATTTATTGTTCTGTACTTCAAATATTTAAATGTCATGTGTATTATTGTCTGTAGTGCAAATAAAATTCATGTTTGGTAAATTTAAATGAGGAGGTTTTGATCTGGAAAGTGGCAGCTTGAAGATTGAGGAATGAGGTAGCAAAATTAATATTTGTAAACAGAACATCTAGATATTAATAGCTAGAATTTGTTTAGAAAAAAAACAACATGTGGTTAAAAAAAAAGATACTTATGATTAAGCGCATTTTTTGTGATGATGAAAGGAAAAAGTTTATCATAATAGAAGTACTTGATTGTAATTCATTATTTTAAGATTGATCACAAGAGCTCTAAAGATAACATTTTTTTTTTGTTTTTTTTTTTTTTGCTGCTTTAACTATGATAAAATATTTCTATGCGAAGATTAAAAGAATAATGCTTTGCAGCTTTTCGTATTCTTCTGAGATATTGTTGTCGGCCTATTGATTTTTATTAAAGGAAGTTATGATAAGAATTTGTTAAAAAAGTTAAATGAACAACAGAGAGCACTTTTAACATTGCTGAATTAAATTATGCTCCTCCATTTGTAACTCTTAGTTGGCAATGGACCTCATTCACCAATCGTAAATAAACACATTTAGCCACCTCATAATATTGATTAAACAATGAAAAACACATATCACGTGACAGCCTTTATCCATTACATAATTTGTATATAAGATATATAGAATCACGTGGCTAAATGTTGTTTGTTTAAGATTGGTGAATGAGGTCCATATAGCAGTTCTTATTGCGTCCTTGACACTGAATTGTTTATTTAACACTAGACAGATATTACCCGCTGCCCGCGGGTCTTAATTTGCGTATTTCTGATGTAGTCAGTGATATAGTGCATTAGAAACAATTAAAAAGAAAATAATAATATTGTAAGTAAAGCGAATGCTTGAATTCACGTTAAAAAAAATATGAATGAAACTAAAAATAGACCTTAATTTACGGGATATTAGGATAATAGTTGCAATCATGTAAAAATGCTTTAGAAAAAATTTCAATGATAATTTGATTAAAATATGAAATGAATGGACTATAATTAGTATGTTCATGTGTTACAGCTTAAAACTATCTTTGCGAAGAGAAGTTCTATCATCTTTAGTTTTAGACCTAAATCTAGGAATAGAGAGATTTGTATAATGTCTAATAAAAATATGTTCAACAGGATTTTTATTTTCGCAGATACAAAGAACGAATTTATGAAAAAATCCTTTTGAAACACAAATTCGAAGGTTAATTTTGTTAAATAATTAAATCATTAGACTATATCTTGTATTTTCATGCGTCAAAGTAAAAATCTATAAGTGCAAATAGTATTTCTTAAAATTAGATCTAGAATAATCTAGATCTAAATCCTTTCGATCTTTTTCTCATGTCAACATTTGTAAACAAAGCCTAGATCCATAAAATAGTATACATACATACATACATACATACGCCTTTGTTTTCCTTTTATATATTAGATTATATTCCCATGTCAACTGACATTCCAATGTTTATCAGTCACAGCAGAGGATGTGAAAGACACAATGAAGATGTTAATGTACACAGCTGACACATGCCACGGCAGTAGTGGGGCGCCTGTCATCACATTTACAAGTCGGGCCATTAACGGTCAATTTTACCTGGACATCTGGATACACAATGGCCACCACAAAGCACACGGTTTGGGCTGTTCTGTTATGAAAGGTTAGGATGTTCTCTAATATGATATGTAAGATGTTTCCTGTTATGAAAGGTAGGATGTTTCCTAATATGATAGATATGATGTTCCCTAATATGATAGGTAGGATGTTCCCTGTTATGAAAGGTAGTCCTATGACTGGGGGGCTATGACATGAATGGTAATATATCTGAAAGGTAATCTATTTGTGCAAACGCGACATGAAGCTATTCAAAATCGACACTAGCAGCTGGGAAAAAGTAGCACTGGATAGATCCACATGAAAAGAGAGCATACGAGAAGGGTCTCGAATTGCAGATGCCATACACAACAGAAGCAGAAAGAAGGCTGAGGGTGCAGCTCCGCCTGGTGATTTTATATGCCCAACCTGCAACCGCAGCTGTGTATCAAGGATTGGCCTCTTTAGCCACTCAAGAAGTTGCAAAGGGAAAAAGATCTTCCCACGAGACGTAAAATGCCACAGAATCTATTTGTGACCCCTGACATGAAAGATAATCTGTTCATGAGTTCTGTTAAAAAAAGGCATACTATTTTTGTCTCACGTTTAATAAAGGGAGGAAAAAAAGCTTACATTTTAAATGAGAAACAAAACATATATAGATGATAAAAGGGATTTTTTGTTATATACAAACTCGTGGACGGCCTCAACTAGTTAGTTGAAATCATACATTACTTTGCACGTAAATGCACCCTAGTTTTGAATTAAAGCCAACCGTAACTAATACATTTTTAAAATGAAATATTCAGTGTATTGATGTATATGAAAACATTATGTCTTCTTAGTTTTAGAAAACAAAACGGACTTTAAAAACTGGCTTTTGCAGCTATATTTAGATATCCATGTACATTTATTTCTAACAGTTTTTATTTCCACTAATGGCACTTTCATTCAAGTAACAATATGTAAATAGTCAGAATAAATGTCGAGACACTGTAGGTGATTACCCTACCTGTCCCATTGAAAATGTAAAAGGAAAGGGATTTGATTCATTCCATTTTTAGATAGAATCCGCTATTTCCTTGTTCAAGCCCATAAATGTGTTGTCTTAAGGGCATTTGATTAAATTTGTCTTTTCATTGGTAGCTAACAAATAAAAGGGACAAATACCGCGTATCAGGAAATCCGTCTATGATAAATTGTATAAACTGCACCTTTTTTTACTCTGCATGTAGAAGAGTGCATCCTGGTTCACGCACGAATATGTATACACTAGAAAAGGAATGGTCGTGCGGTTTGCGCGCTGGAATGTCGTTCCGACTTATCGATGGTTCCGGTTTAAACCCTGCCCGCTCTCATCCCCCGTCGTCCTGCGGGAGGTTTGGACTAGGAAGTAAACTTTCTTCAACTCTGAAGGAACATCTGAAAATTTTTTTTTTACAAAACAAAAAAGGTATTCTATTTATATTATGTGTTTAGGCGAATACGTGAGAGTAAAGATTAACATAATTGATATCCCACCAAATAAAGAAACCAGGCAATTGTAAATTAAATATTGTTCCGTTTCCCATATTAGTAAACGCTATAGAAAACCCGTTTAAACAATTTGTTCATCTCCTTAAAGTTAATATATTTAATTAGTTTTAAAAATCCCAATGGTCTAAAATAAATAAAAATGATCTTTTCTATAACAAGATTTAGATCAATACATTTTTAGCGGAAAGGGGAAAAGACGCTATTAGTTTTGTGTGGCCTGTCTGTCCGTCTGTCTGTCTGTCTGTCTGTCTGTCTGTCCGTCTGTCCGTCCGTCCCGTTTAGTGCTCAGAAAGTAGAAGAGAAAATGAAAATCTGACATCACGATAATATAGAGCATTCAAAGTTCTGATGCAACGGCTACTTTTTTTTTTCTAAAAGCTCAAAATCTAATTTTTAAAAATATTTTATGCAAACAGTATTTAAAGAGAAAAAACCTAATTAGTATGCAATATAAATGAAACCTACTTTAAGACAATTAATAATCTAATATACTGCATATGTTTGCACATTTTTTTTTGTTCCAACATACGAGTAACATACCAGTATTTACTCGTAAAGTAATCAACTCATAAAACAAGTGTGGCAGTTGCCTTGAACATCGGCTTTACAAGGCTAACGTTGAGAGATCAAAGCACGGAAGATGTATATTAGTTTTGTGTGGCCTGTCTGTCCGTCTGTCTGTCTGTCTGTCTGTCCGTCCGTTGAGAGATCAAAGCGGATCTGACAGGGATCCGACTCCGACGGGGGCCGCCTCTGAGTTTGTGTATCACACAAACTCTCTTTGTAATCTTGTTAATTGCGATTTTGATTAGTCCGTTTGAAATAATAACAGTTATGATTCTACTCAAAGAAATCTCAGTAAAACAGCTAGTAGATCCTTACAAAAAAAAATAATAAAACCTAAGAAATACCTAAACGTTCTTTAAAAATAGCAATGTTAATGTTTGGAATTTGGAATGAGATATGTCTTCGATGTTTATGTTTTTTTTTTGTCCTGTCTCGATTGTAAGTAATGTATATCTGAACTTAACTGTTTTTAATTTACGTTTAAATAGAACACATTTTGTGTGTGTGTGGGGGGTATAGTTCCCCTTTCAGACCTTGTGATCTATAGGGCAGATAATATAAAGGTCATCTGTTTGTAGCATGCTATTTAGCATATGTTTGCTCTTGGTACAGATTGGATTTTCGTCTGTTTTAGGACGTTCAACAAAGTAGTTAAATATACCATTGGTCTCTGCTGTCCCTCGGTTACCATTGGTCTCTGCTGTCCCTCGGTTACCATTGGTCTCTGCTGTCCCTCGGTTACCACTGGTCTCTGCTGTCCCCGGTAACCATTGGTCTCTGCTGTCCCCGGTTACCATTGGTCTCTGCTGTCCCTCGGTTACCATTGGTCTATTCTGTCCCTCGGTTACCATTGGTCTCTGCTGTCGCTCGGTTACCATAGGTGGCACATTTCTTTTATTTAATTTAATTTTTTAATTTAGTAAATATGTTTTTAGTATCAATCATATGTTATAAAAACGTTCTTCACATAAAATGTCAGTGTTACAGAAATTCTTTTAAACTTTAACAGTTTGCGACACAAATGACTTTGAGATGATACAACATTCCGAGGGCAAAGTTACAGGGGAAGCTGAAGCTCCACGCGAGCATCGTGAGCAAGATTCTTCACAAACCAGTGCTCTGATACCTCCTCAACCATCTTACCCAGCATTCATTACCAAACAAAAACGTCTGGACAGTTTTGTGAACTGGGGCCATCAACATATTCATGAGCCTGAATATCTTGCCAGCATTGGATTCTTTTATGCAGGTTCGATTACTGGGATGTACTTACAATAATTATTCACGAATTATTTCTTTAAAGATGATAGTCACGTCATTATACAAAATAACACAAAGACGATTTTGGAA
>JADKLZ010067786.1:0-22900 GCA_021533235.1 Biomphalaria straminea | reverse complement strand
TAAGTCTGAACCTAGAACGTTGTTATCCCCTTTAGACCTACAGAAAGTAATAACTCTTTTTCTCCGTAATTATTTTTCCACGTTTTGAATGAATTATTCATTTTGCTTATTACTATTTCGTTATCCTCTTATGAATTGGCTTCAATAGCTTTGTTATTTGTTATAATAAAATGTTGTATTTGGTATAGATTTGAAGGGGAATGCATGCTCTTTTTAAATAATTCAAATTCAAGTTCAAAAAATTAAACATTATTTAAATTTAATGAGGTCGATATCAACGATGGTATCGTCGATCAGGAAAGAAAGAGATAATTCTTATTTTAGAAGTATCGTAAGAGAAGTTGAAGTCAAAACAACTTAGAAAAGTAGAAGTTTATTTAATCAATTTACATTTGGCTTGTAAATCATTTAATGTAAGCTATGCATAGCTTATTGTAGTCGATTTTGAATAATAAAACAGGAATATATAAAGTTGTATTTAGAAAAAAAGATTCCTTATTTATAATGTTTAGTGTACAAATAGTTTCAAGCCTTTTGACTTTTAGCTTTCGCTGTACATGTCATAGTTTCCTTTTTATCTATATTTCTTATCTGTCTAAATTTCTACAACAAAAATATTTGTATTGATAAGGCTATTTAATGAACATTTTGAAAACCCGTTTTTTTTTTCCATCCTGCTTTTGGAATATGAGTTAAAATTAGTCTCATTTAATATTAAGACATACTACGCCTTGCAATAACACAGCTTAACTCATATTTTGTCTTGACCTCAGGCTACTCTGATTGTGTCCGATGTTTCCAGTGTGGTCTGGGGCTTCGCTCATGGAAGCCAGGAGACAATGTCCTTGAGGAGCACAAGAAACTCAGAGGGACTTGCTCGTTTCTACAGACGATATTGAACAATGTAACAAAATGACAGACCATCACAAAGTGTGAAGCCAAACCGGAAGCCATAAACATAGCATTATACCCAATAGCGATGTCTACAACACACCATCGACAAAAGCATCCACTCAAACCATTGTTTCCATGACAATATAAAAAAAAATGAAGGGGCGATGGGCGATGACTGCACTGAATGAAGAGCATCAGAGCGTGACACCAATATTTAAAAAAAATAATAATTTTCAATTTTATTACCAAAAGCTGACATAGTTTTTAACAATTGTAATACAGTAAATTAAAGTTTCCACTTCAGACCTTGCGATCTATAGGGCAGATGATGTTAAGGTCATCTGTTTCTGATGCCCAAGGTTAACGAGTAGGGTGTCATGTGGCCAGCACAACGACCAACCGCCTTTACTCTTCCCCAACTAAAGTCAGGTACCAATTAGAGGTGGGTGGACTCAGGGGCACCATACAAATCCCAAAAGTCAAAATCACAGTCTTCACCGGGATTCAAACCCAGGACCTCAAGTTCGGAAGCCAAGTTCTTAACCATTCGACCACCGCGTCCCCTGTTATTATTATTATTATTATAGCTTTTATATAGCGCTACTTTCATGCTTATAGCATGCTCAGAGCGCTTTGGCCCAATCTCATTTGTGGACCGGTGGGGGGGAGGGGGTATCTAGGAATTGGTTTCCCATGCTGCCTTTGGGCGCTCAGTAAACACAACTCTGCCCGAGTCGGGTGTCGAACCTCGAGCCCCCTTCTAGGTAGCCAAGCTCAAGCCGCACTTAGCCTCTCGACCACGCTTCCCACCGTTATACAGTACACTTTAAAAAAAAAACAAAAAACAACAACATTAGAATGTTTAATACTAAAGCCAGATTTGTACTTGCTATAAGTTCTATTTTTATGTTTAAAATGTGTGATAAAATAATGTATATAATAAACAAAAATTGTTTGAAAATCTCATAAATGAAATGTGTCGTTTACTATGTTCATTTCTCACACAGTTTTTCCCTCTCTGTCTCTGCAGCTATAGATTTGCTAAACAGTATTGATTATAGTGTAACTTAACAAATGTCCTAATTTACAGCTAACTGCGTTTATGTAAATAAGATTATACCCGTCTACATTACTACATTGAGGCACTCCGCAAATCCTTAATGGAGGCCGTTTTGGAAAGTTCTTTTTCAACTCCAGACGTTACAGCTCAAGATTTGAAGCCCTGTCAAGTAGGAGTTTAATATCGGGTGTAACAATTGCAGCTCAAGTTCTGAGACTTCGTCAGCTAAGAGATTCCTAGATTGTGAGATTATAACAATAATTGAATTTAATAATTTAATTTATCTAGTAGCACTGTTAACATACATAATGTAGGCACGAGATTTTATGAGGTAAAAACACACAAAATATGAGAGTTAAAACAAGCAAAAATTTTTATTTTTAATTCTTAAGGGGATAAGTCGTCCTTAAAACTATATCTATATCTACCAATAATGTACAGGTTATTTCCCTTTTTCGATACCAAACAAAATTAATGACCAATAATTAATTGACTAATTAAGTATTTTTGTTTATTCCTTCATGTTTCGATAGGTACAATAAATAGTTGTGTCAAATATCAGCATGATTGGAGATTGCTTGAGGTAGAAATAGCGTTAACAATTATTTGAGGGGACAAAGCCAACAAATTTAGCCATATCTGCAAATACTAAAGTATTAGTTTCCTTTGTTTGCATTAAACAACTTAATGAATTAACAGTAATTGAACGTCTCATCGGTTACTTTTTAAAATTGTTTCATATCTTGTCTATGTTAATGAATAATTGTGCAAAGTTTTATCTTGTTTCGATAATGGGTGTGTGAGAAATAACCTGTACAAAGTTTTTACCAGACAGACAATGAGATGATATAAGCTGAATAGTGACTAATATAAACGGTTTTCAACAGATAGGTTCAAACATTAAACTTATTAAAGCAGGTTGTTTGGTGAACTTAAAATGGGGAGCGACTTCCAAACCTTTGGTCCTTGCACTGAAAGAGCTTTCAAGCTGTAATTTTTTAATGAGAAACGTGGCACCATTAGAAGCGTTGAGTCCATGATCACATGATTCTCTTAGAGACATATGGAGCGATCTGTTCACTATTGTACAAGAGCATTTCTTAGTTGTCGATGTACTTACTGATGACAAATTGTGCCTACCTTGAGTTGGATTCTTGCATTCACATGAAGCCAATGGAGTGTGCGAATAGAGCTTTAGCAGAACCAAGGCTTGTTTTCATAGTTCTTCTTCTAGATTCGCTGCACCTAAGCAAGTTGCAATATTCACAACCTTACTTAGAGTCAAAGCCTCAGTGAAGTCAGTCAAAAGCAAGTTTAGATTTTTTATGATTAAATTTAAAATAGAACTGTATGCCAACTGTACACCAAAAGAGAAGTACTAATCATTCTCTTTTCATGTTACTTTCAAATAGTTGTATTATCTAGCCAAAATACTAATCGCTAGTGCCCTTTAGTCTAGGGTACCTGTGCAGATCAATATTTTGGCAAATACTCATCAGTCCGGACTGCTTAGATTATTTATTCATTTCAACGCATTTTCATCGATGCTTTTAACGTCTATGTCATGGGAAATATATTTCTATTAAGGATTAAAAAAAACTATTATTTTTTTAAAAATTGTTTTGATTGTCATGAATTATATCTGTTTCGAATAGAAAGGCGTTAGGGGCAGGGCAGGAAAGGCTTGTGGGCAATTTTTGGCAACCCGTGTAGGACAAGGGAAACTCTGAATTCAACCCCTGCTGCCTTGCAGCTATACCTAATCATGGGACAGACATCGGGAATCAACCACGAGGAAGAATCTGGAGCCGGCGACCCTTATGCAGTTTGCAGCACTCAATGCTACACCCTGGCAGAGCTTGCGATGCCGCTGACTCCAAACTCTAACCCGCTCCATTAGCTGCGGGGAGGGAAGGGAACTGATGTGTGGATGTTGTTACCGGTCGTTGACTTGTAGCACCAAACTGCTGGTAGACAACTAATTAATTGTAGGCGTAATGCATCTTAACTAATAAAACTTCAAATAACAAAAATAACTTCTTTTTGTAAACAAACTAAATATAAATTTACTAGTCGATCCACGGCGTAACATACTCCATTATTTAGTGAAGGTTCAAGACTTCTCGAAAGACACAGTTGTCTAAATGGGGTGGGTTAGGGCAAACGGCTGTGACTGAATGGAAAGAAGAAACTCTAGAGAGATCAATATATAATTGTCCCTGACTAAAAACAGGTTTTGGAAGGTACAGGCAGATCTTTTTGAACGTTTGGACTTGGGCTTTTTTAATTGTCATGGCAAGGCTACTCAGACAGGACATTGTATGTGGGTAAAGGTTAAAGGCAAATTTGAATCTTCGTGGAGTAAGGGCAGTTTGTGAGGTAGCAGCTGCGCTAGTTTTACACACACTAGATAATAGTGGTCGTTCCGACCCATCTAATGCCCTGGCAATTACCTCATGTCCATGAGATGATTCATAGTCGCTTGCAGGATGAAGGCGGTCTTAATAAATTCAAGAAAGTTAGCTTATCCTGAAAATGTATGTTCCTAATAATTTATACAAAAAAAATAAATAATAATACAATTCTTTTCAAAGAAAGCGAAATACCTCCTCGGAATTCTCTTTAACCTTGAAGTTTAATTCCATGTTAGCTTTAGAAAACCCATATATATACTTTTCTCAGTAAAGAAGTCGTAAAGAAAGCATATTTTTTTTTAGGATTGGCACGTCTGACAGAGACCGGATGTGGCACTAGTAGACAATGCGCACTCCCTCATTTCGGCACCGTCAATCTTACAAGTGTAAAACGTACACACTCCCTCTTTCTCTCTCTCTCTCTCTCTCACACACACACACACACTCACACACATACACATTACACACAAAAAGAACTACGTGCTTGGGCATGTTGTACCATAATTATCTGGATTTATTTCCAAGAAACTGCGTTCTTGAACCTGTTGAAAAGAATGTTTATAATTTCTAGTTTTTACAGAGGCACTAAAGGTGATTTCCACGAAAATCTTAAAATGTCAAGGACACTCAATGGAACTTTATTGTTACCAACTAAAAATAATATAATGAAACAAGTTTCTCTTCATTACTACCTAAAGAAATGTCATTTATAAAATTGTGTAACGGTCATTAAAACCGGTGATGTGGCTTTGCATTAACATTTCATATGTTTATTCCCATTTTTTTTTTAAATCACCGAGGGACATCAATTTAATAAAAAAAAAGTTTTCAATATTCAAATAAAAGAAAACCTAGACAAAGAAGACAATGTAACTTATCTAAATAGGCTACTTTAAACATTTAAACAGGGGTCCCTGTTTATATAATATTATTATAATTGTGTTCAGCCTGTGTTTATACTGGTATTATTACACCGTCTATTTGGAAGATAAAATATTAGCAAATGCTAACCCAGGTAGAATTATGTGTTGCAGGTGTTAATGATTTTGGCATATTTCAAGGACAAGTGTGGACGTATTGGAGTCAGCATAAATACATAAGTGAAAGTCTACACTTCACTCTAATGAGCTGCAGATTCCTGGACTTTAAAGTCCCGCTACATCATTAAGTAAACTCCTTCCACCTACGCTAAGAAAAATTCAGCAGGTGAACTGGTTCTTTATGGGAAATATGTGCAGGAAAGCGCTCTGGGGAGGGTCAACACAAGTGGTACAGACTGCTTAAAGAGCTACCTCATTTCAAGGAGTGTAATAATGACATTCGCAGCTGGAAAACACTATCGCTTGATCACTCCTTATGGCGTGAAGCTGAGAGTATCGGAGTGCCGAAATACGAGGAAGGAGGAGCGGCCATTTTGAAAGATGCAGAGCCATCAAAGGACTAAGAGAAGAATCAGGCTTATCTGCAGTACACCTAGATTACCCATCACATGCATGTAGTGAGCTCTTTAAAACGAGGATTGGACTTAATAGCCATGATTGAGCTCATAGGAAATTGCTATTGTGCTCATCTTCGACCACGATGGAGGAGCTATATACTAGTATTAGAGTGTTAAAAAACCTTTTCCGCCTATTTCACTGTCTAACTTTCAATGTTATAATAATAAATTATCTCTTGACAGACGATCGCTTGGTGAAAGTCAAACTTAGTAGGCCTAAGGCAGGAATATCAGAGAAATACTACGCATTTCAAATCATAAAACAAGCTCGGCCACATTGACTAAGCAGGTAGTTTGGTACCGTTGTTAATCTAAAATGAAATCGAAATCTTAGTAATCTTATAGAGTTATTGTCAAACATTAAACTGGTATTGATTTAAAATTGCGTAATGCAGATACCTTGAATAGGCTTGATTTTTTTTTATGGGAATTCCCGATGTATAATACACTACATAGATAGATAGATAGATAGATAGATAGATATCGATGTACCTTGGTCATTTTTATTGTTTGTCTAATATATTTATGTTACATCCAAGATAGGATTGATCCCGGGCGAAAACCAACTTTTGTTGCCCATATATGAAGAAATCTAGGCCTAAGTTGGTTGTGTAGACTTGTTATGTGCTAGACTTTAGGAAGAATTACGTATGCTTTTGCATTTTAAGAAGACATGTTGTGACAAGATCGTAACTACCTATAGATACTTAATGTAAGAGCTCTATTAATCGTATACATCAAAGGCAACAGTATATAAAAGAACTCAAAAATCGTTTAAAATGCTAGTATGATATGGATGTAGTGTTTTTCTGATCCAGTCATAACATGATCTATCTTCTTTGGACAAGTCACTGCAGGTTGTCCGGAAATCTAAACTAATATTTCCCTTACTTTTTTTCCTTAACATTACACTTTACACATTCTAGCTTTTTTAGAGCAATTTATTTACTCGCTGGCCTACTAGTTAATTATCCCAGTGGTTCGTGGAACCCCTATTTAGTATTCACGGATATTGGGGTTCCGGAGAACACAGGAAAAAACTGATCAAACCCGTACCTACGCCTTACCTACCAGCCCACATGCAGCAATATGAAGCAAGTCTCTTATAGGGCCTACCGTGTTTGGAAGCGTCAGTACATTTGTTCAACATATCGTCTATAATTAATTCGAATAACGGTACGGTATGGATATTTTTTAGAGTAAGAACTTATCTTACAAAAATATTTTATACACTTTCAGCTTTTAGAAATGTCCACTGTCAAGTTCTCATAGTATTATAAATTATTTAAAGTTAGTCACTATGCTGTTAAGTTCACATGGTTACGTTCAAAATAAATTTCTCTTTTTAATATAATTTATTTCTATCACATGTATCACTGTCTTTAATAATGTGATTAAAAAAAAAGAATTTTAAAAATTTACGAAGTCTTCATATGCTTCTTAAGGATATTTGAAGTGAGGTTAAAATAGCCATTATATTACAATACAGTCTTTGGAGGCATAACGGATGACTTTCGCATTTGAGTGTCTCAATAAAAGTTGTGCAACTAATCCTCCCTTGGTTTTATTTTCTCTATCCTCCAATCTCCCAACCCTCTTTGTTTCCCCCCCCCCAAAAAAAAAATCTGGAATACACTAGAGATGAGTGGACTCTGGAACATTTTGAATATGAATTTAAAATCATTACTTTAATACTAGGCTACAGCTTTCATTCCCCTCAACTTTAAGCTGCAGAGAATTTTGTGATTTAAAATTTTCTTAAAAACAACAACAACCCTGCAATATAATCCTGTTACTCGGTGCCTAATAAATCACGAATCCGTTGTATATGCTTTAGTGTGAACGACTCATCTAAAAATGACGTTTAGTAAAAACCAAAATAAAACCCAAATTCATTCAACCCGATCAGTACACAATCTACGCCTTGTAATGATAATCACGCAACAACAGTTTGTTGTCATCGCGTACATCAACATGGCAGACTTCGTGATTAAAGTGCATGACTTCATTCTATTAAGACCCTGTCTAGCGAAAAGAAGGGCACGCTTTACATATGCGCTTTTAACATTTGTGCACATTTTAAGTTACTTTAGTCAAAAAAAGACTTCTACTGCTCACACATTCATCGCCACAGTTTTAATGCTTGTCTCAGTTGGAGCATGCTCCGCATCTCTTTGTTTTCCGCTCAAAGGAACAAAGGATAGCTACCTATTTTTCCAATATTAAGGCAAATATGAATTAATATTATTAATATACAAATAAATAAATATTACATTTTAATAATTTGGCTGCCTGGTTTTCGATGTTATGAAGAAAAATAAAAAAAGTCTTCATTTTATTAAAAGTATTTTATCTTTTAAATAATTTCGGGAATTTCCACACACAAAAAAATGTAAAAATAAAACTGGAAAAAAAAGTATAACTTTTCGAAATGTTATTAGATCCAAACTATCATAGTATTTCAACATATTCTCAGGTTATTTCTATTGACATCAATACTCAGTTTCGAAATGTCATATTTCTTACAGTCACAGGCTCTTAGTCACTGTCATGCCTTTCCTATATATAGGATGTATTAATTACCAATAGGCTCAATAGGGGCACCTGATCGTGACAATATCAAATAGCCAGCATCTTTTTTTTAAATATAAAGCTACACACATACGTACGATTCCTTCAACTTTTCCATTGTATTATTTAGTTTCAATTAAGCGCAAACGTTTAATTTCAACTCATGCTATTACGATGCCGCTAGAAGTATAAGTGTTGTGTGTAGACTATGTCAGAATATGTAAGTAGGTCTAAATAATTGTCTGAGAGCAATTAAACAACAAAAAATATCTTAAGCATTTGGCCTAATCACATTTAAAAACACAAAATAATATAACACAATAGTATTCAATATCTGAGACTTTGCTTCAAATAGTTAATTTTATGTTTGCGTGAACTAGATATCTTAAATCTTTCTCTCCTAATTGACGATATCATCGTTGATTTGAAGTCATTAAATTAAACAAAAGGTAGATATTATATACTTTACTTTGTTATATATATTAAAGATCATGCGTTCCCATGTCATTCTTTACCAAAATAAAACATTTTGTGAAAAAAAAAGCGAAAACATTATTAAAGCATCAAAAAAAGGGAAGTGAATTAGCCTACTACTGACCAAAATGATGAATTCCGACGGAACGTGGAAAATAATTCAGGAAAGAGCTAAACTTGTACTTGTACAAGTTCTAAAGTGTACATTTTGATATAACTATCTGAAAAAGTGGATTCCTATAAGTTACAGAATTTCATTTGTTAATTTTGCAAACTTCCCTCCATTTTTCAACAACACTCTCACTATTAAGATTTGTCATGCGGCCTGATCACATGTTTTTCAATGTAGAATAAACATTAGCTGATGATCATAAAGTCAAGGTGCTCCTTTCTCGTGACCACTCTATGTTATATCCATGTGACGTATAGTAGCATACGCCCCCCCCCGACCTCTTTTTTTTCTGAGACTAGATCTCTGTCACCCCGAAAGTTACGTTCAGTAACTCTTGTCCGACTTGCAGAAATAGTTATCTTTCCATGACTTCTTCGTGGTATAACGCATGGTTGGGTCATAAAGAGAATTATCTATTTTCTATCAATTTAGATTTTCTAATTATTTATTGCATTTAAAAAAATAAAGTTAAGGTTGCGACCACAGCTAATGCCAAGGCATTTATCTAATTTCCACGAGATGATCCATAGCCACTTCTCGACTGAAGGAGGCAGTATTATGTCTGCATAAACTTCTCTTCTTATTGTTAGGTGCTATATTCTCTCACCTAGTATTCTCACCGCATTCACTATTCACAACGCATCAGGTACTTATTGTTGGATCGACTCAGGGGCACCCTAAAAATGCCGAAATTCAAAATCCTAGTCTTCACCGAGATTCAAACTCTTACCCAGGACCCCAGGTTCGGAAGCCAAGCACTTAAGTTGCTCAACAACTCAGCTGCCGCGTCCCTAGTATTAAAACACTTAATAATAATTCACAAAAAAAATGGACTATCTGTTACGACAAATGAATATTCTAAATATTTATATAAAAAAAAAAACAGAAATCGTGTTACATCTATATGTTTGTAAGTCTCTTAACTTTCTCGTTTCATTAGGCTTCATAAACCTCACTATAGTAGACTTAAGCGCTCTCTTAGGTATCCAATGGGCTAAGAGGGGCACTTACGAATTATATATTTTTTTTAGATAGGGGTGCGGCTCTGGTTTAAGGTATAATGATTATTCGCGTACTGACCATGGAAAATGTAAAATCCTGAGAAGCGTTCACGCAAGAGAAGTCACGCAATTATTGTTGGTAGTAGAAGCTACGAATGGATTTTGACCTGAATCATGACCTCCGTTTAATACTTTCCTTATTCTTGTTTTAAATAAAAAAAACAAAAACAAACAGGTTTTTAAAAGTAAAGTCAAGGTTCCATTTCACACCTTCCGGTCCATAAGACAGATTGTATCAAGCTAAAATGTTGTGTTTTACCAATGTTAGACAGGGTGTCAGGTGGCTAGCATAATAATCAATCACTGTTGTTTTATACAGGGCATATGCATACACACGGTTTAGTTCCGGTCTCCGCTAAGGTCTAATATTATTTTTTGTAAACACGTGTGCCCACCCTACGGACAACAAGCAGCCACATTCAGCCCCTGACCCCCCCCCCCCCCAGAGCCCGTTGAAGCTTCTACACGCAAGTACTGCTGAAACTGCAGAGTTTCGGTTTCGTTGAATTTGGCACATTTAGTGCGGAATTGGCCTTGGAAATGTAAGTGGCAAAACATGGCGGGTATCACATCTTTGAAACGTGAGTGTATCTCTGTCATATCCATTTATTTAGACGTTTTCTTATGCTCACATACAAGTTTGGTAATGTAGTAAAGTAAAAAAGCCCCCCCCCCCCCCTCCTTTTTCAGACCTTGTGGTCTATAGGGCAGATGATGTAAAGTTCATCTGATTCTGTGGCCAACGGTTAACGAGGGTGTCATGTGGCCAGCACAACGACCAACCGCCTTTACTTTTCCCCAACTAATGTCAGGTACCCATCAGATCTGGGTGGACTCAGAGGCTCCCAATGTTCCAGAAATAGTAATCAAAATATTCACTAGGATTCGAACCCGGGACCCCGGTTCAGTAGCCGAGCGCTTTACCGCTCAGCCGCCGCGCCTCCTATGTACGAACATTTGCTTGCTTTTAATTATTTTATCTATTTAGAGCTATATCTGTAAGCACAACGGAAAAGTTTTATAAATTTAAATAGGATACATTTTTGTGAACTTAAATTTATATGTTTTATACATTATTAAAGTTCAAATGGATATGTCATTTTAAATAAAAAAAAATAATTAGGATCTCAACTTTGGTGTAATGTAGAGAAGAATTATAGGCAAACGTGATAGCTTTTTAAGCTGGAATCTATTATGTTTTTATATGTAATACCTCTTTCTGTTTGGATCTTATTGTATCTCTCTCTCTCTCTCTCTCTCTCTCTCTCACTTTGTCCACCCCCACTCTCTCTCTCTCTCTTTGTATTTCAGTCTCTCTCTCCTTCATTTTACATCTTTTCCACAGAGACACACAAACACACGCACATGTACACAACACTATTATTCACGTTCTATAATGGCCATGACACATTTGCCACGTCAGAACTGGGTGACATGCAACAGGTTGAACATGCGCATATGTGACATTGAATCAATTACATTAAAAAAAATAACTAGTATTTCACCTTGCTTTCAAAAACAAAAACGAACATGTCTTTTATATAGACCATTTTCATGAAGAACATAAAAAGAAAAACTGCACCTGCTTTTCTTTTTGTCTAGACAATGCGATTCTGACCTTGAAATACAAGTCTTCTAGACTCTACACTCAACTTCGGTAATTCGAAAGTTTGCTTAATCCGGAACCAAAATAACAAACTTTTAGTAATTAAAAAACAAGAAAAACAAAAAACAATTATTAAAAAAGCTAATATAAAGTGTAATTGTATCAATTAGTCTGGATGCAGAGTTGTAAAATAGCCTTAACAACCTTGTCACAATCCAAACGCTGTTCCTCAAGGGGCCATTACATAAATGGCGTGTCCTGCACGGTTAGCCTGGTATAGAAAAGGAAAATGGAGGGGGGGGGGTTAGTGTACGCAGCCTCTTGCCGCTAGTCTGACCCACCCACCAGACAAAACAGTGTACACTGTTCTCATTCAGGCCGGTGAGAGGGAGCTCTTGTTCACTTTTGCTGGCTTAGAGTTCCAAGAGCCGAAGGCTCAACTCATGTCAATTTCAAGGAGAAGAAGAAGAAGGATGTTACGTAATGTATGTTGTTGAATAGACAAATAAATCTGTGCGATAGAAATATTTTTACCAATAATTTTTGTTTAGATTTTAGATTTCTGAATGCTCTATGATCACATGTCTGGACTCAAGCTGGATCAGTTGTGAATGTTGGAGGGAAGAAGGTGATATCTTAGTATTTTAGTAAAATTTGCATGATCGATTATTAAAAAAATAAAGTTTACTCAGGTCACAAGATTCTCCAAGGGGACTAATCCAACTTATGCCACCACATCTGATAAGAACGATTTCCTTCCCTTGTCCAATGTACAAAACAAAATAATTAATTACCTATAGTTAATAACCTATTTGGTTGATTTTTTTTCTTCTTTTGTTGTTTTGTTTTTGATAAAAGAAATAATTGTGCACAATTTTAGCGTAATGCGAGATTGGGTGTGGGAGAAATAACGTGTCCAAACTTTTTACAGACAGTGTGAGTTGATATAAGCTGTATAGCAACAACTAAGAAAGAACAGTAAATACAAGTATTATGTTCCAAAGATGACATTTAAAAAAAAATATTAGAATAACTCAAATAACTCATATGTTATTCTAAATTATGTTGATTTTAAAAAGTTAATGCACTTATTGTGTCGGTACATCGATCTTTACAAAATCAGTTCACTGTGACACTGTCTTGTACACTATTTGTACACGTTATATCTCCAACTTCCCATTCTCGTATTAATTTGAAAATATGCACGCTTATTTATTAATCAAACAATTAACCAAAAATTTAATGAAATAGAGGTAACCAAGAAATATTACTTTTTTTTAAAATTTAATTTTACCTGATGTTAAAAAAAAGGGGGTGGAGAGAAAATAAGTAAAATAAGGATTATACATGCCGTAGTAATTATTGAGGCGACAGAGCATGCTCAAGAGTTTGAACACCATGGATAGATTACTCTCTTATTTTTGCATCTTGGACGGAGGGAGTTATCCTAGGTTACACTATGATATCAATAAAAAGAGGTGCGGGGGGGGGAGTGAGGAAGTAGTGTTCATTCGTCGCTAAATAGAAGAACCGACCTCAACTATTGCAGAGCCCTATGCGAAACGGATTTCGGGATGCGGATAATAAGTGAAAATTAAGAGTTTGTATTTGCTAATTAATTCGTCCTTGCATTTTATTCATTCTTTACTACCTACAGAATTACTTTACGAGACTTGAGTGTAGCGAAGTCATACAGTACATCATAAAAATTATATTTCCTACATAGATCACGCTTAATAGCAAGAATTACCAAATGTTTCAACCTATCTACGAGAATTGTTGACCTCAAGTAATTCTTCATTAGTCTGTGGCGCGAGAAGCTTCTTTCACCAGATTCCACAATCACGCGTAGGATTGGCGTTTTCCATATAGAATGACACCCCAAAATGACAATTTTAGTCTATGTATTTCAGGAGATTTGTATGGGTTTTCAAAAGATTTTAATAATTTCCGGATATTTCCAGGACTTTTTCGTATATTTTGCAATTTCAGGAGATTTCCTGGACCTCCTTTTAAATTGACAGGAGGCAGCGGGAAATCTGTTATATGTTATAAAATGGTTTAATTTTATAATTTACACTTCTAAAATTAGTGCAGGTCCTATAAAAGTGCGGGGCCCACTGCGGTCGCAAAGGTTGCAGTGGCCTAAGGTCGGCCCAGCAAAATAGCGGGGCTTGGTACGCCGCCGGTCGACTAGTATAGTATATTCGAATGAATCTATCAAGAGACCAAACCACGGCACCAAGTCTTAAGCTATAGATTGAGTGTCCAGTCACATTCGAATTGTTATTGGTTTGGTTGAGTTGTCACATGATGACAAGACCTAGGGGTGAATGAAGATGCAACGGACGAAAAAAAAAGATTTGCTTAAATGTAATACAATCTTGACAGTATTTGTTTTCCTGAAAGTTTTAAAACATAACATAAAAAAATAAATTTCTTCTTTCAGACATTGCTATCTATGGAGCAGATAATGTTAAGGTCATCTATTTCTTTGACCATCGGTTAATAAGCTGGGTGTCATGTAGCCAGTACAATTAGACAAACCGTCTTTACTTTGAAAGTTAGGTACCCATCAGTGTTGGGTGGACTCAGGAGCGCCCTAAAAATCACTAAATTCAAAACCTAAGTTGTAACCGATATTTGAACTCAGGATCCAAGGATCGGAAGCCAAGTGCTTAACCACTCTGTCACCGCGGCCCGTCATCATTTTTCTTTTATAAATAATTTAATAATGACCTACATACATAGGAGCTCCTTTATAGTATTTACTCAAATAATAATAATAATTAAAAGGCTCGTTTTTGAGTCCGAAAATTAATGAAGAATGCAGTATTTCCCGTGGCTACGCAGCCCCAGCTGCGACCTACATATTTTTTTGACATCTATAACTGGCATAACCATTGTCCGCCGGTGGTCGATTTAAATTTAGTTTTCGCCGTCCTCAGTTGACCTTAACACCATCTGCCCTATACATCACAAGGACTGAAAGGGGACTTGATAAAGTTTTTTTAGTACTAGAGATAATTATTAAAGGTGTGCGTTAACATAAACGATAACGCGAAAATGAAATATCTAAATGTCTCGTGCCTCTTTATAAAGTACTTTAACCTAAATAGTAAATGAC
Source organism: Biomphalaria straminea (assembly GCA_021533235.1). Lineage (NCBI taxonomy): Eukaryota > Metazoa > Mollusca > Gastropoda > Planorbidae > Biomphalaria > Biomphalaria straminea. The sequence goes on along the minus strand of JADKLZ010067786.1, from coordinate 8,023 downwards.
TAATCTGACCAATCGACTATTTAGGACTCGTTGGCTATGACGCAATAATTATTGATATTTTATTACGTCATAAAAATATTATGGTAGCAACGTTTCATGGGCCTATAATGTATTCAGATCAATAGATGCGTTCTACTGTTCATTAAAATGAGTTCACTTAGATCAGAGCTAAATCACTTTAAGCTCAAACTGAAAAGCCTGATTCCTAAATTATTGTGATATAACGGACAGTATTTAATGGATTTATCTTGACATTTGTATTACACTAAAGTTTGTCTGGAATTCAAACAAAATGAAAACTAAGGTATTTTAAGATATCGTTGATATTTTTTTTTAAAGTGAATGAAACAGTATAATCTGAATACAATTAAAACAAAAGATTGTCCATATTGCATCATACGCCACTATTTTCAGTACATGTGTTATTTGAATGTAAATTAATCTAGTTAGAATTGTATTGAAACAACGTTTTAAACATTTTTATAACATTTATAAACTTCATACTAAAATAACATTTAACAATAAAATAAAACGAAGACTTCCTTTAGGGCAGGGGTTCTCAACCAGTGGGTCGCGACCCCCTCGTGGGTCGATTGACTGCCAGGGGTCATCTAAGACCATAAAAAATATGTATTTTTTTTGTTTATTCTATTGCTGTGTGTTTGTGTGTGTGTGTGTGTGTGTGTGGGGGGGTCGCAACAGAGTGGAGGATTCTAAAAAAGGGTCGCCGAGCTTAAAAGGTTGAGAACAGCTGTTTTAGGGAGACTCGAAAAATACGCGCAAAATTATACAGCTATAAATTAGTATAAAATGTGTCGCCTTGGCCTTGTTGTGTTAAAGAGGCAAAAGAGAGGGAAAGTGTGGTGAAAACAACTAATGATTTGCAGCAATCAGTACACGAAATATGAAATTCAATTTTAAAGTAAGGCTATAGCCACAGGATGCTATCTCTTCTCGTTCGGTTGGGGGGGGGGTGAGCGAGCCGATTTTGTGTATCTAACTAAGATTGGAATGATTCAATTCTAAAAAAAAAAACAAGATTACAAAGAGAGTTTGTGTGATACACAAACTCAGAGGCGGCCCCCGTCGGAGTCGGATCCCTGTCAGATCCGCTTTGATCTCTCAACGGACGGACAGACAGACAGACAGACGGACAGACAGGTCACACAAAACTAATATACATCTTCCGTGCTTTGATCTCTCAACGTTAGCCTTGTAAAGCCGATGTTCAAGGCAATTGCCACACTTGTTTTATGAGTTGATTACTTTACGAGTAAATACTGGTATGTTACTCGTATGTTGGAACAAAAAAATTGTGAAAACATGTGCAGTATATTAGATTATTAATTGTCTTAAAGTAGGTTTCATTTATATTGCATACTAATTAGGTTTTTTCTCTTTAAATACTGTTTGCATAAAATATTTTTAAAAATTAGATTTTGAGCTTTTAGAAAAAAAAAAAGTAGCCGTTGCATCAGAACTTTGAATGCTCTATATTATCGTGATGTCAGATTTTCATTTTCTCTTCTACTTTCTGAGCACTAAACGGGACGGACGGACGGACAGACGGACAGACAGACAGACAGACAGACAGACAGACAGACAGACAGACAGACGGACAGACAGGCCACACAAAACTAATAGCGTCTTTTCCCCTTTCGGGGGCCGCTAAAAAAAACCTTGAGAGAGAGTTCTGACCTGGTTATAAAAATAGCGCATACAAAAAAAAAACAACTTTTTCTTTCATTGATGTTCTACCAGCGGATGTTCTACTCTCTCTCTCTTTTGACCTCGATCTCAACCTTGTACTTAACTTGTAGTGTAATCATCCTTATTGTGAGTGTATGTTTATGTTGGACTGTGTTAGTTAATTTTAAAAATGGTTACTGACTAGTGGAGTGACTGGCACTGTAAGTATTTTGTTATGACGGATACTGATAATCTACGTGTCCCTATCTTACGGGAAAACATACTTAAAAATAAATGTTACACTTTTAAACTTGTCAAGTTAAAATTATGAGAATCTAGTTATTTTTCTATTTAAATTACTTTATTATATTTAAATTAATATACTTTTGGAAGCATATTCATAAATGTTTTCTTATTTTCCAACATTTCATATTTGTTCATGCAAAAAAATCGTTAAGTTGCACGTTGGCATAATACTTTTTAAATATAGAGTTTAAAAAAAAAAACATGAACTTCTTTTTTTAAGCAAATTTGAACTTCACTTTCAACTTCAATGATGTACATATCTGTTGAAACACAATACAATAACAAAAAGATCTTGAACAACTTGAACAGCATACAACTCACTATAAAAACTACAGTAAACACAGTTCCTAATGATTCTAAAAGTCTTTTTCCTACACTTAGTTTCATCAGCACTTCACACTTAAATATAACCTCAATACCGATTGTCATATTAATGGACACATTGGAATCTATTCAGCAAATACGAATAATAACACAGACATCGCAACAATATCACATCTTAATGAGGTCTAGCAAAACAAGATTTGGAATGTACATCATCTCAAGGTCATATGATTAATTACAATAAATGTTTAAGATTCTTTTGTCGATATTTAGGATCTTTCTATTAAGCATTGTCTCTTTGCCACTACTTAAAAGGGATTATTGTTTGAATGTGTCGATAGATTAACACATCCCGTTAATATTTATGATATGTCCCGCTACGTTCGGTTCATAAGGCGGCAAGCACTATCAACAGAGATGTGTCATAACCTCCGACCAGCTGGTTACCACAGCTTTGTGAGAAGGTGCGACGCCACGAAGTACATTTAAGGGTCTGTTTTTTCTTTTTGTTTGTTTGTTTGTTTTTTTTCATCTTTCAGTTTCAGTTTTGTATACTTGTGATTCGTTTTACATGAAGATATATCCCTCGAATATCAATCGACATTTGGTAACAATTTCTCTGAGGAGGCGAGTGTCCGTGAGAGAAAGTGTGAGAAACTTAATATTATTAGTTTTTATTTGACGAACCTTGAACGCGACTTAGTGACGTCATGACTTAGTTGGGGTTAGAGACTATTTAAGTAAGTAAAATCAGTTGGTGTTAGGATTTCTTGAGGATAACATGTTTATAGACAGAGACTCGATTGTGGCCTTTTCCCAGTATTAAATCATAATCTGTGTTTTACAACGGTTTTGGACTTAGTTTCTTTCTCTAGTTAAATTTATTCTTTTAGTTGCATTGAATACACTTGCAAAAGAAACTCAGACAGCTCCAGAGTAATTTTTCGAAGTCGTACAGGCATAAACAACTACAAGACAAGGCCTATTACAAATGCCAGTCAGTCCTTCAAGAAAGCCCCCTCCCCCTAAAGGTCTGACATTATACACACACCTGTATGTCTGTTATCATTAATGTTACATCAGACTGCACCATTTGGAGAACTTTTATAGACTTGTCGTTGACCTGTAGCATCAAACTCCCATCGAAATCGCTTTAGGCGCGTATTACCTATATAACCTCTTTTGTGATCAAAACTAATTATAACTTTTATTAACATAGACAAAATCAGCTTGTGAAAAAATGCAATAAATACAGCAGACTTTATACAAAATGTAAAAAAATAAAAGAAATATGCCTATCTTGCATAAAACTCAATCGCTAACTTCTTTCCACCGTCACCATAGAAACACACACACACCATAACACGTCTTCAGGCTGATGAGTTCTTTGCTTAGTTTTTTTTAAAGACGACTCTCGCTGTCCTTTATTTGACATATAACATCATGAAATGTATCTCCAACGTCCCTGTAATAACGCCGCCTAAACAGGTCAAACTCTTCTATTTGTTCTCTATGTCCAGTGTTGACGGAGGACATATTGACATGTAGCCAATCGAATCGCCTCGAGCCAATACGCTCAATTTTGGTTCTGTCATCACATGACTCCCTCCCCTGTTTCTCTCTTCACCTTTATTACACCTGCCAGTCTCGCGCACATCATGATGTTCGTGTGTCAGGTAAGGACAACAGCACAACCTTACTAATATTGATTTTCTAGCTTGTGACTCATTTTTCTACTCTACAATTACACAGTAGTACTGTTTCGTAATAGTCTTCTTTTCTTTTTGAAGTAACGTCTGTATTAGATAAGATAAGATAAGATAAAGCAAACGTTATCATTCACAGGATACACAAGCTCTTTGGTTTCATACAGTACATGGAGTAAGGATGTATTCTATTATTGTTTATTCTGTTAAGTTATTGTTGCTGGCCTCCCTCGGTCATAAAACCAGGGCGGCCTATGCTGCCGCAGTTCGTCCAGCACTTTCATGAGCCCCGCCCTAATTTGGGGTTAAATTATTAATTTAAACCATTATAACTTATAAAAAGGGTTTCTTAGGCCTTCTGATTTCCCAGGAGCTCCTGGAAATCACCTGAAAGTATTAAAATATTTTGAAAACTCTCCTTTAAAAATAAACAAAAATTATATTTTGGGGTGTTATTCAATATAGTGAAAACTAAAACCTACGCTCGATAAAAAAAACACGCATTTCTAACTTTTACTGGGCACCGCGCTATCCATTTCGCAAAGGACCCCGCAATTATTAAGGCCGGCCCGGCATAGATCCACCATTTTAGTCTCTTTGCGCTAACAAGATAAAAGTATGGGTATTAGCTATGGTCGGAACTATGTCACCCACACTGCACACATTTCTGATGGTTAGTAATGTAATTGCTACGAATCAATCATTTTTAAGCATAGTGTGATTTCTAAAGACTGTTCTAATCGCTCCTTTAAAAAAAATGATTAGTTTAGGGAATTGATAAAATAGAATTGATGAGTAAACAGCTGTTTAGTCATAAACCTAAAATTTTAGAACCTAAATTATCTTCTATAATTTTTTTTAAAATCTAAAACTAAAGATCAAAATTGTTTAGAATAGTTACTTTTGTAAACATAAAAACAAACTAACAAAAAAAGACATATATGTTCTTCTATTGAAGCATATGGGCGTGTTTTAGTTAACAGAATTAAGTTTCAATAGCACTCTCCGCCTCAAGGCGAATGACGAAAGAATATTGGTTGCGCAATAACAGTTTTGTCGATAATAATCTGTATTCCATATAAACGTTAAGGAAATTTCCAATTTTAACTCCGTAGTAGAAAGAGACAGATATTTTTGTCAAGTAGTATTTCTGACAAACTTATTATATTTCTATTTGAATGTTAGAAGTCTTGATGATACCATGAGACTGTGTTGATCAGACAATGCTTTTCTAGGTTCAAATTTAGTAAAGATTTCTATTTTAAGCAAATACTAAACACTCAAACAAATATATGCCTGATATTCAAATGTAAACTCTTCAAAGAATGAAGATCCTTCAACAAAAAATACAAATCTTTAATTGTGGAACTACTTAAATAAAATATACACACTATACAATACAATTAAGCAAGTTAAATATCTTCGTTGAAGCTTATTAACTACAACGGACTTTCCCCATTTCAAACACTTTTAATAATCAAACTCACTCCTTTCCTAAAATAACTTGCAAACTTCTGTTTCAAGAAAGCATGCTTGTTCCAAGAACTCGTCGACAAGTAACTGAGATCTTGCTTGGGAGATGGTTTCAGAAAACTAAAAGTAAACTTAATGCAACTGTTGCTTTATGCTTCGTGACAACAATTTATGTCAGGAACACAAGAAAGAACTTATTTAAAACAAATGGACAACACCTGGATGTCATTGTGCATTTTTCAATGACAGGCCAATGTAATCAATAACAAAATTAGACTTTAACATTGTTTTGTTTATCCTTAACATTTCCAATACACATTTCCTCACATATTTTCAATAAACATTTCCTGTCACGTTCAATACACATTTCCTCATACATTGATCATTTCTTTCTTCCTGCTCAAAATTTTCATCTTTCTATTGTAATAATTGTATCAACCAGGTATAAATAAATCGTCCCAAATAGACACTATTAGTATGATCTCATTCTGACAATAAGTACTCTAGTCCTAGGCTAAGTTCAATGATCCACTTATAGATCATCTGATTACCCCTACGTTATAAGTATCAATGATATGGCGTTTTTGGAGGTTTAAGTAATAAGACTGAAGTACAAGAATGAATGCCTTTAATACCAGAGGTTGCTGAACTTTTTCAGACCAAGGACTTCGATGTCATACGACGTACCAATACTTCCGACACAGCTTACTTTATCTTCCCCAATCGCATATTTTTTAAACCGCTGACATAATTAAACGCTCCGCTATTCGTAATGCAATAATATATGAAGACTTAATGAGTTTTTGTATTCACTAGCGTCACATTGATAATAATTTTCTGCTGATTTGCAGACACTTCAGTTGTCGTTTACAGAAATCTGCAGGCTTGTCTTTTTGTTCATTATGACTTGTTATAAGATGACGCTTCAGTTAAGCAAGATTTAAACTTTCGTTCGATAACTCATTGAAACTTATGACACACTGTGACTTTAGCCTTTGTACGGTAGAACTCCGTATTGTTTATATTCAGGAGCCCGGGCATGCTACCCTGCCTCATAGTGGCGCCCTGGAGGAAACAATCGTCGGCGGAAACGATTAGGCTAAAGGGTAGCAAAACAAGACTCCCGTGGGGGTGCCTGAGGGGGTGCGAGATCATCCTGATTGCACTGCGCGGAGTTGTCAAAAAAATCCCACAACCTTGTCACAATCCTGGCGCTGTTCCTCAAGGGGCCGTCACATAAATGGCGTGTCCGCACAGTTAGCCTGGTATAGAAAAGGAAAATGGCGGTGGTATTAGCATACGTGGCCTCTTGCTGCAAGTCCTACCCACCCGCTAGACAAAACAGTGTACACTGTTTTCATTCAGACCGGTGAGAGGGAGCTCTTGTTCACTTTTGCTGGCCTAGAGTTCCAAGAGGCGAAGGCTCAACTCTACCTAACAGTTTAAGAAGAGGATTATTCAGGAGTGTATTTACGTTATTTTGCATTAGGTAGTGCGGCCTCGCTTACGTCATTATGTCTCTGATGTCGTTATTTCCATTACCACTCATGCTCTTCTTCAGATGTCTGCTTACACTTCTAATATTTATCCATGATCTAAAGGTTAGATGTTTGTGAGAGAAACAGTTTGACAAACAATAGTAACCACTGTATAGCTTAATGATTAAACATAGAAAAGTGCACGATTAATAAGTCAGACTGAAGTCGGTTTGTCTTAAAGTCTCAGGGTCGTCATCTGGAAACCGAAACATGACCTTTAAATGACGTGAGAAAGTATAGAAACTGGAAGAACGATATTTATTTGTTTGTAAAATAACTCAATTTGATATTCATGCTAAGCTGCGTCAACTATAGTCATAGAAGAGTTCATAATAGACATATTAAACAGTAGTTAGGGGTCAGATTATTATTCAAATCATCCGATCGGATTACACTGTCTTTTAGCGAAGAAGTTATAATTGTATACACGTTTTAACTTTCTAATGATTTATGTGGACCAGCGGACCACAGTCTGAGAACCACTGTTCTATAACATATCATCTGTTTTACACGTCGCTGACATCATAACAACATCATAAGAAACCAGAATAACATCCAGGATTGTAATTGTACTTGTCTGTATGTAATCTTTCGGGAGATAATATAGTATTTGTACAAAAATGTTTTCAGAAAAAATATTTGAAACGGTTTTTTATTTTAATACTTTTATAGTGTAAAATAATATGTTAATAATAATAATAGGCTTGTCTTCGAATCCGAAGATTAGTGAGGAATACAGTGTTTCCCGTGGCTGTGCAGTCCTAGCTGTGACCTACATATTTTGCCACATCAAGGGCAAGCAAAACCATTGTCCGCAGGTGGTCGGTTTAGATTTTCTTTTCGTCGTCTGCGTTTGTCCTCGGCGGCAGATTTTAAAAATAATATGTTAATAAACTATAAAATATATATCTAATCCATAGTTACACACATTAAGCCACATACCCATAAACATGTTTAAGTGTGTGTGTGTGTGTGTTTGTATGTCGT
>JADKLZ010067785.1:0-11734 GCA_021533235.1 Biomphalaria straminea | reverse complement strand
ACCCATAAACATGTTTAAGTGTGTGTGTGTGTGTGTTTGTATGTCGTGACGTACGTCATACATTTTGACCAGCTTTATTTTTTTCAAACATAAAATTTATGAAATGTAGCATTAGATTGTTTTTTTTTAATCACATCTATACCCATTTTTTTTCATAATATTTTTAGATCACTTTACATAATATAATATAAGGATTTTCGGAAAATTTTTTTTTTTTTTTAATTTCTAAAAAAAAAATTAAGCGATTTTATAGTATGAATCTAAATACATAATATACAAGAACCTAGAAAAACAATTTCCTAAGATAAGCAATAATAAATAGTTCTACTGCATTGCATAGTGCATTGAATATAAGATAGATCTGATATTTTCTATTTATATATTATTTCAGGTGAATTAGACAATACCAGAGGAATATCATAATTTTGGAACTGTGTTCTTCGTCCTAATTTTTAAAATATAATTATTGTGAACATTCTTGAAAACTATGAATCGCGTGGCGTCATTTCGCGAAGCTCCTGAAGGCTACAGCCAGCAGCTTTCATTTCTTAGGTTATCGGAAGCTGGCTTCTGCTACACAGGTGAAAGTTCAATTGTCCAATGTCAAGGTTGCGGAAAGAAAATTTCGATGAATGACATGGTCAACGAAGGGGAGACTATAAGCCCAAACGACGTCAAGTTCCACAACTCTGTGTGTGACTTTGCGGATAAAGATGAGGTCAAAATGGAGATACGTGATGACTTTAACGTGTATAAAGGCGACTCAAAGTCATTGTTCAATCCCTTTGTTCCCCAGACAAGTCTGTGCAATGAATTCTCACATTCTAACGAGAAACAATATACAGAGTTATCAACTATTTCAGACGAAATGTATGTCTACGGTAAGTTTCTGTTGAAAAGACGAAAATAGTTCCATCTTTAGTACAATATAGGTAAAAAGTTTTTCACCATAATTTCTTTACAATGTTAAACTTTCCTAGCATGGGTGGCTACATGATGAAGACTATACCCAGTTCCCTTCTCCTATTAGTCCTAATATCATTTAAATATCGGTAAGAAAGATATTAGATAATATTTTTTTTTATCAAATAATCACTTAACCCATAGCATTATATAATAAAACAAGATACGTATTACTAATTCAAAGTAAAGTAAAAGTAAAAGTAACCCTTTCGGAACGTGCGATTTTTATTATCTTCTATGATTGACGGTTAACGAGGTCAATTTAGACTATGAGAAGTGGCGATATTTTAGCCAAAGTAAAATACTTTCCTAGAAATTGATGTTTTATTTTTACAGATGATTCCAATGATGTTGATTATGAGATAGAGACACTGAATCAACAAACAGAACAAAATAACATGGAATGCAGTAAAAATCCTGGCCACTTTGGTTATTTTCAAGTGAGCAATTTAAAAATGGATTATTTGCCAGGTCTTTCTAGAAATCCTTATGTGCTTAAATTTGTACAACTGCTTGCTCTGATCACTGTGAAAATAAATGTCAAAATGTGTAATACGTCTGGTTCTTATCATCAATCTGGAACTGGATTTGTTTCACTAGAGACTCGTGAATCTCTAACAAATGTAGCTCTTTCTACATGTAACGGAACCAACGACTCTTGTGGAATGTATAGAAATAACTCCACTGCTGACAACGACAATGAAGTATGTATAATTACAAGCAGACGTTTGATCACTTGCAGTCCAGACCCTGGAAATATCACAGTCGACATCTGCTGCGACCAACTTTTAAATGGTCAATCAAAAACAATTGAAGTGGCCTCGATTGTTCCCATGACCACCAACAACAAGTCCATTCTGGTATGCCGTCCAAAGGATGTAACTTTTGTCCAGAAAATACATGAGGTCAGAAGTCAAATTCTAGAACTTGTAAGAAATATTCCAGACAACGTTAAAGATTTCCTGAGCAAAAAAGTTTTCCTGATTCACCATCCTCACGGCAGAGACAAAGTCTTAAGTCATGGTGACTTTGTACAAGTCAATTACAAAGTTTTAGCAGACGACAAGACCAGGACCTTGACACTGCAGAAAATGTCAAGAACTGAACCAGGTATTTAAAAAATAGAGATATGAAAAAGTTACCTAAAATATTTCCAATCTATACATAAGTGAATTAACTCTTTCTCTCCTGACTGACGATACCAACGTTGATTCCATCAGAACTTGTTAAATAATAACGGAGAGAAAGAATTAAATATTTTTGAACCACTCCATTATCAATATAATTTTAAAAAATGTTACAAATTAACATGGGCTGGTAATTTAACACACGGTCCGGCGGAGTACTTTGGTTTTCTTATGAGAAGGCAATTAAAAATTCATGCCCTTGACATTTGAAGATTGTCAACATCTTTGTTTACCATTGTCTTGATCTACTTGAAACTGTATCATCACCAATAGCGTTACCACCGTGGTGCAAAGGGTTCATTGCAAGCAGGTTCAAGTGTCCTTGCTAGATAAATGTTGCCAAAAATGTATGTTTTAGTCAGTTTTCTTATAACCCATTTCGGTAAGCCAATGCTGTGTAGAGACTCACTTTAGGTGACTGCTAGTTAACGCACAATTAGGACGACATGAATCCAAAGCGAGACTGTAGGTCAGGCAGGTCCGGTCTTAGGTCACTGCAACCTATGCGGTCGCAGTGGGCCCCGTGCTTTCATAGGCCCCGCCCTAATTCAAGGTGTAATTATTTAATTGCCAAATATAAACAAAAAAATTCCTGAAATCTCCTGAATTTATTAAAATCTCCTCAAAACTCTTAAAGGTCTTCAGAAAAGTTGACAAAATTGTCATTTGTGGGTGTCATTCATTGCGAAAAACGCCAATGCTACTTGCGATAAATAAAAATGGCAGTGTTAGCTTTCCTGAAATAAAATGTAATAATCGGGCGAATTTTCACCTTAATCGGAAGTTCCAATACTTTATTTACTTTTATAGTCACTGGCATATAAATATAACATTGGTTACAAGGTTAGTAAAGTAGGCCTACAGATCGCAATTTTTAAATTAGTAAAGAATGAATAAAATTCAAAGCCGATATTTTTTTATAAAAAATCATAATTTTCACGTATTACCCTTATTCCCACACAGTGCAATCAGTTTCGCATAGGGCCCCGCAATTGCTAGGACCGGCCCTGAGGTTAGATATAGATAAACGGACAGAAGAGGTTAGGCTTTCAAAGAGGCAACATCGTTTCTTATCATGACTGACACTAGACTGCCCCCGTTCTAAATTAAACAGTACTATTCTGACATACACCTGTTGATTGACTTTATTGTGGAGTGTTTTGATCTGGACGTCTGTTTAGTAGTAATATTACGCGTACAACAACACTCAACCTATCTTCTGATCAGTACAAATTATGCAGACTCAAATTAGACCTGTACACTAGGCCCAGAGCCAACTTGATACTCTTATGATGATCAATTAGGCCTAATCTGTGATTTACATAGGCATTGTTGTTTTATGGCTTTCGAACTTTGTCCCGACTTTTTGTTGTTTTTTTTTTAATGGTTTATTCAGATTATACTTCCGTTTACAGAAACACACTTCTTCTTCTTCTTCTTCTTCTAACCAGCTTTTTACTGCTGAGCTGTCAGCTCTTTTGCAGACTGTGCCCAGAAAAAATATTCCACTTTTTTTTTAGTTGTTCAGCACTGCCATAAAGGGTGTTGGTTATGTTGGGCTGTAGTGGTAGTAGGTGGCGCTCCCGTGGAAACGGCTCACTAGAGGAAGTGGCTAGGCGAAAGGGTAACAAATATGATTCCCGTGGGAGTGCCCATGGGCGGACGAGAGTCTGCCCCTTCACGGTGCGGATTTGTAAGAAAGCTCCCACAAACCAGTCACAAATCCATGCGCTGTTCCTCAAGGGACCGTCTCATCAATGGCGGATTCTGCACAGTTAGCTTGGTACAACGAAGGTAGATGGTGGAGGCCCCCGGTGCCATCGAGTGGTATTGGAAACAGCAATGCTCTATAAGCATTGACTCGGGTCGCTCCCAGACAGGCCTGTTGGTCCGCAGGTTTGTTTTTTTTTTACTGTTTGATTTTCGGGCAGTGAGGTCAGACAGGTTTTTTTTCTCAAACTTAGAGCTCGAAGAGCCTTCGGCTCAGCTCTTAGACTATCCAGCGGGTCTGCCTAAGGTGGATTAGGAGGGGGCATTCAAAAAGGATATGGTTTACAGTTTCATAAGGGTGGGAGCAGTGTCTACAAAGTAGGAGTTGTGTGGGATTTATTTTATTGAGATGATAATTTAAATGAGGTGTATGTCCTGTTCTTAGTTGGAAGATTGTACATTGCTCTTTGCGGGGGAGGAAGTTAATACTGTCCAGTTTGTTAGGCATGTTCATTTCTTTGTACATGGCTCTGCCTGTGTTTCCTTTTGCCCATTGGTTAAGCCACTCCTCTTTGTGGTTGTTGATTAGCATTGACCTTAGGGTGAGGTAGTTGACAGGTCTATCTGGTTGTTCCATAGATGATCCTGCCTTTGAGAGCTTATCTGCCCTTTCATTTCCCATGACACCAATGTGTCCAGGGATCCACTGTAATATGATGTTGATGTTTAAATTGGTCATCATCTGGTGTATTATCATTTTTAGTGTTGTCAACTCTCTTGGGCTTTTTGAGGTGCTGCTGTTTAGTGCTTGAAGAGTGGATTGTGAGTCTGTAAAGACAACAATATCTGATGGTGCTTGTATTCCTTCATGTAATTTATTTTCGACTGTCTGCAAGGCTATGGTAATTGCCTCAATTTCAGCTTGGAAGTTTGAGCAGTAGTCGCCACAGGGTGCACTTATTTCAAAGTGTATATTTTTGGGGAAGACCAGGAAGGCACCAAAACCGGCATTGATGGTGGCTTTGAAGGCTGATCCGTCGGTGTATATATGGATGGTTGTTTTTGGATAGCTTTCAATAGTTTCAAGCGTGCCTACTTTGAGCTCCAGTGGATTGGATTCTTTTGTTAGGGTGTTATTTATTAAATGTGTTTTAATTGTTGGTTGTTTATAGTTAAGTCCAGGAGTTATGTTTGGGAATCTGGTAATTTTTTCTCTGTTATTGGGTAGATGGTGTTTTAAGGCTAGTTCGTCAGTAAGTTGAATCAGTGTTCTTTGCTTTTTTTGATTGTTTTTCCTATTTCTCTGTGTTAATAGTTTATTTGGATGGTCGTCCTCCAACCTTCTGTATCTCTCAATAGCTTCTAAAGCTGCTCTGTTGCGCCTTAACTTAAGAGGTTCAATATTTGAGTCTATTTCACAGGCAGCTGTGGGAGTGGTTCTCATACCTCCACTGACCAGACGTAAGGCTTGGTTTTGAACTGCGTCCAAAGCTGACTGATAGGTTTTGTTGGCGGCTACTTGTATGGAGAGACAGTTATCCAAGAGAGATCTGACGTATCCAGTGTATAACTGTCTTAAGGTTTTCTTTTCAGCTCCCCAGGATGTTCCTGCTAGGTGTTTCATTATGTTTAATCTCTGAGATGCCTTTTCTTTTAAATCAGCCATAAAGTGTTTTAGAGACAGTCTTTGGTCTAATTTTACGCCAAGATAAGTTGGATTTTCTTCTTTATTTATTGGCTGTGAGTCTATTTTTAGGATGTAGTTTCTTTTTGCTATTTTGTTGCTGTGGCTAAAGATTGAATAAACTGACTTTTCTTTGTTTATTTCCATTTTCCATAATTTTGAAAACGTGGAGATAGTTGTGAGGGCTCTGTTTAATTTGGATCTAGTCAGCACTGGATATTTCTCTGTTGTCCAAATTAGGAGATCATCTGCGTAAAGTGCCTTATTGACTGAAATGAGGTCTGGGAGGTCATTCATGAAGATTAGAAAGAGTGTACAGCTAAGGGCTGAACCTTGCGGTAGGCCTTCTTCCAAACTTTTTTTTACTAGAGATGGCACCTTCAAATCGGGTTTGGATGGTTCTGTTTTTTAGGAAAGCCCTGATCCAGCTGTACATTCTTCCATGGATGCCCATTTTTTTCATCTTCAAAAATAGACCTTTTCTCCACACTCTATCATAGGCTTGTTGTAAATCTATAAATAGGCCTACTGCTGTAGTGTGTTTGTTTTCGTGGAACCCTTCTACTGTGTCCTGTATAAATCGAAATAGGTGGTCTTCTGTTCTACTTGCTTTCCTGAAGCCAGCTTGTGCGTTGTGGAGTGTGCAAGTACTTTCTAGCCACCAATAAAGTCGGTTATTAATCATTTTTTCTGCCATTTTGCCAATGTTTGATGTTAGAGATATTGGTCTATAGCTTTTAGGGTATCCTGGTTGTTTATTTTTCTTTAGGATGGGTATTATGTTTGCAGTTCTCCATTCCTGTGGTATGTCTCCTGTTCTCCATGTATGGTTGATAAAGTTTAAAATGCAGTTTTGGGCCTGCCATCCTAGTCCCCGGATCATTTCATTTGTTATTTTATCGGGTCCAGGGGATTTTCTTAACCTAAGTTTTTTTTGGGCAGTTTTGAGCTCATATAGAGTGAAGGGAGCGTCAAAGATATGACAGCTGACAGTTGGAGCTTGTTCTTCTCTTTTTAGGATATTGAAACACACAAGACAAACAGGTTAAACGTATCCACGTCCAGACCATATAATACTGTTGAGCAGTGAGGATTATTGAGTGGTTGTATATTGTTCATGATTAAATACATTGTAATATACCTGCTGGAGTTCATAAATTATAAAGTCATAGTTGCAGATATAGGAGCATTAGCGAATTGTCGAAACAAGATCAGTTGTTCATGTTTATTACAAAGAGCGAAGACCCAAAATTGTTTATAGCTTTCACTGACTTTGTTGGTGTGTGTACCTGATGACAGATCAGGCATTCACGTCCAGACCTTGTAAAATGGTGTTAATCGACGAAAATATCAATTGAAAACGAATAAATAACAAACGACCCATGTTTTAAATATGGTATTAAAGTAATTGAATTTAATCTTGTTTAATGTTTTACGTTGAATAAAAAAAAACAACAAAAAAACAGCAAAAACTTTTTTCTATTGGTTTACAGTAAAGGCAGAAAATTTGAAAAATGCCAGGAAGATTTTAATGTACACAGCAGACACTTGTCTAGGCAGTACAGGGGCGCCTGTCATCACATTCACAACAAGGACACCTAGCGGTCACTTCGATCTGGACATCTGGATGCATAATGGTCATCACAAAACACACGGTATTGGGTGTTCAGCAATGAAAGGTTTGCAGTTTGTTTTCAACATTCCATTAGGTGTTAACAAAATGATTGTGTTTCTAATTGTTGTTACCGGTCGTTGACATGTAGCACCTAGCTACTGGTAGACAGCTAAACCGTTTAGACGTAATGTATCTTAACCAATAAAACGTCAATTAACTTAAATTTGTGGACAAACTAAATAAGGCATATTTTGCCATATCCAGGGCAAGCATGACAATTATCCGCCGGTGGAACAAACTAAATAACACTTTATTTATAATATAAACAAAAACTAGTTAATGTGAAATCAAATGAATATAGTTATAATGTTTTTTAAACTCGCTACAATAACACACGTTTTCGTTCTCACGTCTCACTTAACTTAGATCAAATAACAATGCCATCTATGTTGCATCGTTTACAACCATTAGCTGACCTCTTCCCACAGTCACCATAGAAACACATTCACTCCACAACACTTATACCCTTTAAATATTGTTGCAATTTCTCCTATTACCTAGCAAACTCTTCTTGGATTTAAGGTAGGAACGGATTGGAACCTGAATTGGTATATCGACAACGGATCTAAATATATTCCAAGAAATTTAATACTTATTAATATATTTTTTGATAATAAACGTAACTACAACGACTTAATTTTCCAGACAGTAAGTAAAACGTATGGTAAATTCGCTTTCATAATACATTGGGTCTTACAAGTGTTACGTCTTATGTGTTGGAACACGGCCTCATCAGAAATTACAAAAAACTCATTTTTTTTTTTATATTCAATTACGGGTTTAATTTATAAGTAGACCACCCATGCTAGAAAAGTTTAACATAAACATTGTATGTGGATATCATTAGGTGGTCTGTGAATAAAATAACTTCTTGTGCGTGTAAAAAAGAAACATTACAGTAATTACATAGAATGAGAAAGTGTAGACAGCAATCAGCTACATCAGTGTTTCTCAAACTTTTTTGTCTGCCGGCACAGTAGAAAAACTACACAAATTTCGCGGCACACCACGAAGAGCAACAGTTGTTTTATAATAAAAAAAAATATTTGACCTGTTTTTAAGTATTACATTTAATTTGTTTTTGAGGGCAAATGCGATCTAATCGAGGCTCCAAAGTCGACAAACAAACTCGCATTTCATAGTCTATTGTAAGAAGTCTCTCTCTTTTCTATAGACTTAATTTTAGCCAGTGCTGAAAATTCAAACTCACAAAACCAGAAGATGCAAATGGAAGAATTATTTTGATTGCTTTTAAACTGATTGCAGGATATTGTTGATTGAAATCCAAAATACATCCAGGCTTTTCTCGGCAAAATTTTACTTGAGAACTGCATCGTTTTTTTTAATCATTGATCTACTCTTCTTCTTCAGTTGTTAAAGTTGTAGCTTCAATGTTTTCAAATGGATAACTGACCCATCATACTCATTACTTCCATTGGTTGGAAAGTAATTCTGCAATGCTGACTGCAGGTGTGTCAAAGTTGAAAACACGCTTTAACACTTTTACCTTGGTGAGCCTACGAACGTTGGTGTGATACAGGTGACATTTGCAGTCTGAATCCATTGCTTCACAAAGCTGAGAGAAAAGTCGGGATTTGATGAAGTTTACAACTTCCATCACTTGATCCAGAACAGACATCTAATCTTTCTGCAAAGATTTCAAGGCAAGAGCTTCTCTGTGGATTATGCAGTGAACAAATAATACATTTGGATTTTCTTGACGCACAAGAGTGACGAATTCCTTTCTATTTACCTGCATGGAAGGACAGCCATCAGTGCAAACGCTGACACAGTTTTTCCGCTGTAGTTTGAAGAGCGAAATGTTTTTGTTCACCACTTGAAAATATCATCGCCTTTGGTCGTAGTTTGTAAGTCTTTGCAAAATAAGAATTAGTTGACACATTTTTCATCCTTTATGAACCGAATAAAAGCTAGAGCTTTACTTCTAACGTCAGTGCATTCATCAACTTGAAGAGACCACAACAAAGACACTTCATCGTCAGTCACGTCGAAGTGTTCGCAGACTTGATCTTGTAAACATGAAAACAACTATTGCTAAAGCTGTTGCAATGACAGATTCAGCCTCTGTGTTTGCTTTCTTGCGTGTTGCTAATAACAGAGCACCTTATAAGTTGCAATCAATCCCTGGCAGCTTTAGGTAGTTCGTTTCTTAGCTTGTTTTTTTTTTTATTGAGCCATGATGTTTTCCTAGTATATTTCAGTTGCGCTTTTACAGCTGGAGGTTTTGTTTCCAAGTGTCTCATCAATTTGCTTGGAACAATCGCCTCATTCGACAGAGTTGCATTGCAGATCAGACAGAATGGCAATGGAGAATCTTCAGGTCCCGAAGATATGAAACCATATCCGATATAATTTTCCTTGTACCTTCGTTTGGTTTCTTGCTTTTCATTTAACGCCATGGATAACAATGAATAATGCTTATTGATAATTTGTTATTATTAGTAGACACCTAAAGAATTTACATTAAATACATCTCTTATTATTATCGTTACCAATTCAAGAAATGCTGTGTGCCTGCTAAGGCGGCCTACATTAGAGTCATTATAATAATATATGTATATTGGAAAATTCCATAACCTGAATAGCTAGCACCCCTTTCTGTCAATATGGAAATACTATTACTGGTCGTTGTAAGTGGGGATGTCATCGCAACGTAAAATAAACATTTAATAATAGGCAGACCTGTGTAACGCTGCACGTGTGGCGTTCTAAAAACTCCCGCTGCACACCTGCAAATCTTCGGCGGCACACTAGTGTGCCGCGGCACATAGTTTGAGAAACACTGAGCTACATGAAGGAAGAATTGCATTGAAAAACAACAACTTATTTGTACTAACATCACGAGGTTGTTATTTAAAAAAAATCACAATCATATGTATTCAGAAAATTGATGGGTTAGTTCTACATAAGCGACCTAGTGTTCACATGACTCATGGTTGGGACAAAGACATCTATGTGTATGGTATGGGATTGATTAACCACAGATATTCGAGGGACATAACTCTGACTCACAAACATTCGACATCGTGTTTAACAGACGCTCCTTTTGTTATAATTATTGGCCAGTACCACACAGTGCAAAATATATCTAGCCATTGATAGTGTGTTTTTTAACAAATAATTCTAAATCTAGTTAAACAATGTGCTGATGTTGTTTTTGTGTGTTTTTGTGTTGTTGTTTTTTTCATGAATTAGAAAGACTAAACCAGGAGGTGAAGGTGCAGACTCAATTATGACCTAAACATTTTTCCAGCATTTATGCAGACAAAGCCGTTATCTGCCGGCTGCCTCTTTCAGATTTCGTGCCGTTTATGGCGCCTGCCTTCAATAAAGGCCTTTATTTGGTATCCGAGGCTACAAAAAAAAAACTTTTCAGTTTTTGTTTTTAATACTCAAACATTTTGAAGGTTTTATAAAACTATTTTGTTATATTTTATCTTTTCATTCGTAACATAAAAAGCTCACATTTTGACAAGGTCGCTACAAAGATACATGGCCACGGGATACAGATTTGTACTTCTTGGTGACACTGAAACACCTTGAAATTGAGAGTGACGATGACATTTGAGGCCAAAAGACAATCCGCTGCCTAGAGCAGACGGAGAAAAGTAAATCAAACACCGTCTAAAAATGTTTACGTCTGCGCTGGAAGTGGCAAATTATGTAGTCCGCAGCCACAGCTGCGCAGCCACGAGAAATTCTACCGGCCTCATTGATCTTCGGACTCGAAGACAGGCATTATTATTATAAAGATAGAAAAAATATATTATTATTAAATAATATTTTTCAAGGGGATTATCTCAAATTAAGCCGACATGAAAATTTTAAATGGCATATCTTTTTGCGGGGACGCGGTGGTCGAATGGTTAAGCGCTTGGCTTCCAAACCTGAGGTCCTGGGTTCGAATCCCGGTGAAGACTTGGATTTTGAATTTCGGGATTTGTAGGGCGCCCCTGAGTCCACCCAACTCTAATGGGTACTTGACTTTAGTTGGGGAAAGTTAAGGCGGTTGGTCGTTGTGCTGGCCACATCACACGTTGCTCGTTAACCGTTGGCCAAAGAAACAGATGACCTTAACATCATCTGCCCTAGATCGCAAGGTCTGAAGGGGACACTTTACTATATCTTTTCCCAGACGTCCTAGCCCAGTATTATGATGGTTTTCTTTCATTTGTAGACATACACTTTAGTACAAGAGTTCATATTTTTTTTTTTCCTTTTTATTATTTCCCTTGTATCCCACTTTCAGCCAAAGCCTTTCAAGGTCACTTGTTACCTACACGTACAAGGAAGCCTAATCCATTGAGCGCTGGTCGTGTGTGTGTTTAAATGTTTGTGAGTGTTGCACCTACGTGAATCTTATTCGTGTTTGCGTCTATATTATTATTATAGCTTTTATATAGCGCTACTTTCATGCTTATAGCATGCTCAGAGCGCTTTGGTCCATTCTCTTTTGTGGACCAGTGGGGGGAGGGGGTATCTAGGAGTTGGTTT
>JADKLZ010067773.1:0-15681 GCA_021533235.1 Biomphalaria straminea | reverse complement strand
GTCTCTCTCTCTCATTCTCTATGTCTGCTTATCTTGTCTCTCTCTCTTATTCTCTATCTCTGCTTATCTTGTCTCTCTCTCTCTCCTTCTCTATCTCTGCTTGTCTTGCCTCTCTATCTCTCTCATTCTCTATCTTTCCCTCTCTTATGAACTGTCCTTCTATTACTCTGCTTCTCTCTCATTCTGTCTATCTGCGAGTCTCTCACTCCATCTCTGTATATTTCTATGTCATTCTCTATCTCTGTGTCTCTCTCCTTCAATGGCATGTCTCTTTATATCTCTCTCGTACACGCGTTCTCTCACAATCACGTGACAAGAATAAATTATTCACATTTTCCTCAGCCCCCCCCCCCAACCTTGAACTCAGGGCGTTGACCTCAGGGTGGACTAGTGACGGTTAAGAGCACTCTGGACACACAGAAACCCAACCGCACTGGACACACAGAAACCCAACCGCACTACTGAGCAGAAGTATTGATTCTCCAAAAAAATGTAAAAAAAAAATATGTCTGAATTGGGTCCCTAATTGCAGCTTCCTTCCTCTCTGTTCATCTCCCATCTTTCCAGATCTGTCGCTGATTTGTTTTAACTTTCGAACATTTTAGAATGAGCCATATTTAGTTTAAATGTCGATCAGGGAAGGCTTATTTTTAAGTATATTAGGGGGCTTAATGTAAGTTATTAAGCATGCTAAATTAAAATACATAAGGGGGCATAAAAAAGTTTATAAGAATGATTTACGGACAATAAAGATTATTATTATCTATATATATCAGGGGTCTCAAACACGCGGCCCGCGGGCCGCATGCGGCCCGCGAGACTATTTTGTGCGGCCCGCGACCACGTTCGCGAATTTTAAAAAAATTAGATAAAATTTACAATGACCACATATAAGCCGTGAAATGATTTATAACTGCACAAATCAGTAAATGAGGTCAAACTGTCGCCCACCGACCGCTCAGGCCTTCAACAGAAGCTGGGTGAACGGTGGCCTGATTCTAACCGCTGGACCTTTTTCTGCAATACACTGCATTATGCACCAAGAAGCATTCTGTGGCAAAAGTCTACAAATGAAAAACGTGAAGGATGTTGTCGTGAAGACGGTGAACTTCATACGTGCACGGGTTCTCAACCACAGACAGTTTGTGTCATTTCTAGCTAATTTAGAAACGGAATACGGAGAGTTGCTGGATCATACGGAAGTCAGATGGTAGAGTCGTGGAGATTTTTTGAACTGAGACGGGAAATAGAATTGTTCATGTTAATGAAAGACATACCTCAGCTCAGTAACCCAATGTTTTTGTCGGATTTTGCTCTTTTACTGACATCACGAACAACACAATGAACTTAATTCACAACTACAGGGCACAAAGCAGCTGATGACCGTGATGTTTGACCGCATCAAATCATTCAGATGCAAGCTGACTTTGTCGGCCTCTCATCTGGCAGATGGAAACCTGGCTCATTTCTTTTTTTTTTCTACAGAGCATAATGGTTGAACCAAAGCGCCTGGAAGACTACGTTGACATCCTCTCCAGACTACTGAAGGATTTTGAACACCGCTTTCAGCAATTCACTGCTCTCGAACCAGAGTTTTTCCTTGTTGCCACTCCTTTCGCAGTTGACGTGAGAGACGTTCCAGAGGAAGTCCAGATGGCACTACTGGACCTGCGGTGTGAAACTGTTCAACAAAACAGCTCTACTATGAAGACTGACTGATGAGCATCTGAGAGCAACCTTACGGCTTGTCACTACACGCGACTTCAGGCCTAACGTCGATGGTCTGGTCTCTACCAAACGCTCTCAGCATAGTGGCCAGAAACATGAGTGACGAGACATATGCAGTAGGACTAGTAATTAATTTTTAAATATATTTTTTGGAGAACTACAGTTTCTGCTTGTGCCTGTGCATGTAATAAACTTCACTAAATGTAACTAATAATTATAAAAACTTTATTTTTGCATTGACAGTAGTGTTCGTAAAATTTAATGAAAAAACATTCTCTTTTCGTGGTGCGGCCCGCTGACTGGTTGTTACTTTCCAGTGCGGCCCACATGCTGATATGAGTTTGAGACCCCTGATATATATATTTCTCAAAAGACAAGTTCAAAAGTTCAAACACACAGTAAGCAACAACAAGTAATTGGGAAGATCCCATGGCGCAGCACGGTGTGAATGGAAATTAGTGCATCCCAATCCGCACTATTTTGTGAATGAAAGTGTCTCCATTTTTGACATAATATTAAAAGTATTTCCAAATTATTGTGTCGTAAGACTATTGAAAGTAGAACAACAATACACAGATAGAGTATACTCTTAAGTATCACTTTAGAAGTACTTTAATTAATATCACAAATTACGCACATTCGTTCAGTAGTCATGATTACGGAAGGTAACTCATCTCTCTATTCCTAGATCTAGATCTAAAACTCGAATTCGACTCTAAGGCTATAGAACTTCTCTTCGCAGAGATAGTTTTGTGCTTTAGCACATGAACATACTAATTATAGTCCATTTAATCAAATTAACATTCAATTTTGTTTTTCTAAAG
Organism: Biomphalaria straminea; assembly: GCA_021533235.1. Classification (NCBI taxonomy): domain Eukaryota; kingdom Metazoa; phylum Mollusca; class Gastropoda; family Planorbidae; genus Biomphalaria; species Biomphalaria straminea. Next base: position 13,129 of record JADKLZ010067773.1, on the reverse strand, counting down.
CATTGTTACATGAGTACAACTCTATTCTTAATATCGCGTAAGTTAAGGTCAATTAGCCATTTCTAGCTCCATTCATAGTATTTGTATTCATGAATTCACTTATAACAAGTAAATGGGAAGATCCAATGGCGCAGCATGGTGTGAATGGAAATGATGTGTCCAAATCCGCACTATTTCCATTCACAAAATAGCATAGACATAAATAAATATAGACTGGAAAAAGGAATTAACTTCATGTAACTTGATTTAATAATTTATACACCTAAAAAATTAGCAAGGGTCCAATGAAAGTGCGGGACCCACTGCGGTCGCATATGTTGCAGTGGATAAGGCCCGCCCTGGTAAATAGCGGCGTATGCTATGCCACCGGTCGACTAGTTATTATTATTATTAAAGAAGATAAGGGGCTATTAAAATAAATAAGGGGCTTAACTAAGATTGATTAGGAAACTTAAAGTCAATTGACAACAGATATTTAATGAGATTTAGTAAAAGATTTTTTTTTAATATTGCAAAAGAAATACGACTAGCTAATGTGGATACAGTAAGATACATATTCTGAAATAGAACTTGGCCCATTTAGAAATTGCAATGTGAAATAATTAGAAAACAAAACTATGTACAATAAAAAAAATTCAGCATATTAAACTGTGTATATGTTCAAATTATCACATTCATTGATAGTGGGAAGCGTGGTCGAGAGGCTAAGTGCGGCCTAAGCTTGGCTTGCTTGGCTACCTAGAAGGGGGCTCGAGGTTCGACACCCGACTCGGGCAGAGTTGTGTTTACTGAGCTGCCCAAAGGCAGCACGGGAAACCAACTCCTAGATACCCCCTCCCCCAACTGGTCCACAAATGAGATTAGACCAAAGCGCTCTGAGCATGCTATAATAATAATAAAAAAATAATAGTTCAAAGTGTCCTGAACTAGTCTAAGGCTAGAGCAAGGCCTAATTGGTAGGAATCGATCAAGTCTTGTGCACAGTTCAAATATACTCTGACGCAGGGCCAACACTAGTCTGAAATTCAAAGTAAATCTACTGAATGTAGGTTCAAACCTCGATCTTAGTTCCCAAATTGTTTAAGCCTTATGCATGCTTTAGACCACACGAGATAAAGAGAAAACTTGTAGTAAGATTAATGTAATGTACATATTGGAAATATTGGAACTCGGGACTATCGAATAGACGATTTACTCATGTGTCAAGTCATCAGTCAGCAACGTAACCTGACCACTGACACAACAGCAGACCTCATCTACGTCCCGGCATGAAGGGGGAGAGAGGGAGAAGAGTTCCGTGCAGCAAACACAACTCATCACGATTTGGGATTCGAAGTCCAGCCCCCCTTGACAGGTAGCCAAGCGGTGTATGCCACAGGTCCCACATTTCATAGTTGTAAGAAAATGTTCAGCCAGTTAAAATGTTAAGATTATTCTAGACCGAAAGTTGCACTAACGTGAAAGTCACCAAAGTGGAAACTGGTCGCATTGTACACACAATAATCTAATGCAATGAAGTTTTCTCTTGGCCAGTGGCATAGCTTGGAATCAGCCATCATTTTTTGGAGCCCGGGGGGGGGGGGTGGCTTAACCTCTTTGGATACCCCCTGCATTTTGCAAATATTTAATATTTAATGTAAAAAAAAACTCCACTCATTTGGGGGATCCGCTCAAGTGGGGGCCCGTAAGGATTTCCAAATTCTCCCCCTCCATCCCCCCACCCTAGCTACGACTCTGACTGACGTTCAGTTCTTGTCTTAACATAAACAATGTCATACTTATTACGCTTCTTTACTTGTAATGTATAAGAAGATTATGTAGGAGCGACATAAACCGTTTGGCTACTATATTGAAGTCGACTCGAGTTAGCAATCCAACAGAGGCTAAACTTGTTGCTGACTTTATCTAAGCTCCTAATGAATTATACTTTTTTTTCTACTTTTAAAGCAATTTTCTGCCAAGACTATATTTGCACTTTCAAAGTCAGCATGAGATACCAAATCGCTAGTGATTGGGTTGGGGCGATGTGAGTCATAGGCCTCGGAGCAATTAGTCTAAAATAACGTCTTCATTAGTAAGTTCCCAAATAAAGAAAAAAAATAGAAATATTTAATACACCAGTTTTACACTAAATACTTGTCTTTTTTTTTTTTCAAAGTGACATCGTAATTTTGAGATTGGTCAAAGAAGATGATACAATTTAGAATGAGTAGACATCTTACAACTTGATCATGAAATAGGACGCAGAACAAGTAACAATAACCACTGGTTCCCAAACTTTTCTCATAACGGAACATTTCGCAGATTCTGAGTATTTACCAGAACAGGTTATTTTTCTTCTAGAGAGATTAATTCACATGGTGGACTACTAGTTAATTATTGCAGTAGTTCGTGGAACACTAAGGTTCTGGGGAACACAATTTGTGAAACACTGACATAAACAATTGTAAAAAACAACGAACAATTCCTCTTTATGAAGCTGATGAGTTTTTGTAAGAGCGATTACTCTCCCTTTCAACAATTAACTCTTTCTCTCCTGACCGACGATATCAACGTTGATTCCATCAGAATAGGGTAAATAATTACGGAGAGAAAGAGTTAATGAATGACATTTTTTATACCTCGCTCAATTTCTGTTACGCCAATGTATAAGAGTTTGAAAATTCTAGTTTGGTGATATAGATCCAGACTTCGGAGCTTTGAATGTCTTCTTATCTTATATAATACAGACGTTACTTCAAAAAAGAAGGTGCTTACGTCCTACGCGTCATGCATTCAGTCATAGGCCTACATATTTACCAGTGACTTAAATTCTTAAATTCTTGTGTCTACACTAGAATACTGGATCAAGTAAGAGATATAGTATTGATATTTTGTAATGATTAATTGTGTAGGTCCAAGTATCATATACAAGTATTTATTAACAAAATTAATGCTACAGTTCATTCGGGTAATGATTTATATCCTGAACTTTTGTTGCTAGATTGTTCAACTCATTACTCTACAGTGATGGCAGCCTGGTCTAGGATGGCTGCCTGGTCGTGCGCTTTTCGCTCTGGACTGTCGTTCAGATTTATCGATGGTCCCGGGTTCAAACCCTGCCCGCTCCCATCCCCCGTCGTCAATCGGGAGGTTTGGACTAGGAAGTAATTATCTTCAACTCTGAAGGAGCATCCGAAATATGTAAAACATTTTACAAACATTTTGTAAACAGTGAATATATGAGGACATTTCGACTGACGAGTGTTTAAGATAGACCAAAATTCGATGTTGATAATGAAGATGATAAAGATGTTTAAATATTACAACGGTCTAAAACAAAGATTTTCTGTGTGGCAAATTAGCAAGTATTTTTTCCCAAAGATATACGTAAGCTGACAAATATCTAGGAAAAATTGTTAGAGCAGCTTTAGAGATCTATGTCCAGGCAGTGTCCAACCTTTCATGAAGAATTTGCAAGCTGATAAGAGGAATACTAATAATGCTACAACTTTAGACTAAAGCAAAATGGATAAAAAATTTATAAAATTACAATGGTTAGGATAATTTCCTTCCTTAAAGGCGTTTTTGTTAAATTTGTTTGGTTCATTATATTAGTGTAAAGTTCAATATTAAATAGCAATCATAATAGATTTTATGACAGGTACGACGACTTTGCTATTCTTGTCCACCCAATTCGTCATCTTCCTAAATTAGACATGACCAGTAATGGACTATAATGACCAGTGCACGTGACAGCAGTAGAGTTTGACTTTCACCTTTGTATCCAGCGAACCAATGAGATAGTGTAGTGTCAATGCGCTGTCAGGTCCAATAGTTAACACTGTGCCATAGCGTGCTGACAATTAGTGTCATGACATGTCCATTTAAAGGATGGGCATAAGCATGCGTCATCCAGGAGATGTCTAGAAAGAACACAAGTCTTCACCGGAAAAAACAGGTTATTACAATGAGGCGACCATTGTCATCATTTAATAAGCAAATATAATCATTGATTATTACTTCTATATAATGAATTTTTCAAGATCCTAAACCATGCTGAGTTGTTTAATCTGTAGTTGACGTGGGTATCTGGGAGAAGGCCAGAAGGGTTCCGTGCTTTTATCGCTCAGCCATCACAGCTCTGCCGAGTTTCCAAAATCAGGTAATTCTCCATTTAAGTTTTCTTTCTATGTGGGGGTTTGGGGGCTAATGTCTTGTCCGGGCCTCATTGTGAAGAATACTGTTTTGAAGGACATGGTCAGCATTCTGTGGTGACACTCCATAAGGGCAGATTTCAGTTGTTCCGATTTTAAGCTACCGGTACATATGTTGTCTCATTCTGTTGTGTCCGGTCCTGAGTCGAAAGATTAGACGTTGATCTGGTTGGGATAGCTTATAATAGGCATCATCTTTCTTGTGATTCTGATGAGAGCTTGTCCATTTCTCAGTTGTTCTATTCATTACTAATTTCATCATTTCTTCTGGATATTGTTCTATCTGTTGTTCTATTCATTACTAATTTCATCATTTCTTCTGGATATTGTTCTATCTGTTAGTTCACCCCTAATCAGGGGAGGACTGGGTGTTAAGATCGGCCCGGGTATTTCAATACAATCGGCCCACAAAGTGTATATAATATCATAGACATTCTATTCTAGGTCTTCCTGCCCTCAAAATCATTCTGTTATATTGAAAATGTATCGGTAACTGAACGCATGCATGAAATAAGAAATATAGGCCTTATGTTGCTTTTTAAACGCTAAATGTGTACGTCTAAAAGCATAAAGCCTATTAGTATCAACTGTCTACGGATGTAAGCTATTACATTATTTCATAAAATGTGTTACATCAAATTATCATTACAGTAGTCTGTATAAGATTTTTTTTAATACGGCGCTCCTAAGGCTCTCTCTCTTACAAGAAATATTATAAAAACCTTTAGAAATTTAATACGTTCTATAGTGGCATTCATGTGGCAATAAAGGTAGCCATACCTGCCTATTTGGGTACCGGACCACCGAGCATTTGACCAAATGCCCATATAACCAGTCCGCCCCGCCTCTATCAAATAGCTAATTACCGTAATTAACTAAAGTACGAGCATCCCTTCAAGCATACACGTTTCATAAACATTTCATAGACGTTTCCAAGAACACTGAGACACATCAAGACAATTGAAGACATGTCTCAGTTTATAAAACCTCTGACATCGTAGACTCTGTTAAAGTAATATGTAAATATTTGAAACCATCAGCTACTGGTAGGAAGAGAATTAAAAAAAATAAATAAATGCCACCAGCCTCGATGTTGATTTAAGGCTGCACGCAACATTCTCTAGCACGATTGATTGAAATTCATACACTCAGGGGCGGAAACTGAGGCTAAGGCGTGTCTCCGGGCGAGGGGGAAGAACGATGAGCCATTATGAAAGATGATCGGTGTCAAAACATTGGTGTGGGGAGGGGGGGCATTAAGGGCAGTAACAACTCAATCAAAACTTTTGGACTCTTGAGCTCGCCAGTCAACGCCTCTGTAACTGACCATACTTCAACACCCATCAAACAGAGCCGTCGTTGTTCATAAAGGAGTTGTCTTAAGGAGCAGGAAAATCTTTCTCCAGGAAAATAAAAATCCCAGAAAACATCTCAGTGTGACAAACACATCAATCATCCAGTCACGCGACACATTCGAAGAGACAATGTCACATGGCAGAAGTGAATATCGAGCAGACGGAGCTCAAACAGTAAACACACACGCGCGAGCACAGAATTCGAAGAGAGAAGACAATCTAGAGCAGTGGTTCTCAACCTTTTAAGCTCGGCGACCACTTTTTACAATCCACCACTCTGCCACGACCCCCACACACACATACAGCAATAGAAGAGTAGACAATAACAATCCATATTTTCGATGGTCTTAGGCGACCCCTGGCAAATCAATTGACCCCCAAGGGGGTCGTGACCCACAGATTGTGAATCCCTGATCTAGAGAATAGGGAATATTTGGAATTAAATTATTTTGATTTAGTATGTTTAGAAACATAGTTTAGACTTTTGAATTGAACGCCAACCAAAAAAAAATACTTGATCAAGAGCAGAAATATTTAAAAGAGCAATTTTAAGAAGCTGCGGAAATGAATATCGGAGCAGACGTGAACTCAACGACAAACACAAATGGAAAAAAAACGAAACAAAATAATTAAAAAAAAATAAATAATATTACGAACTTGGGTTACGGCCGAGACCAATGATTATAATTAGGTCACAACACATCTATGCTACGTCAGAACATGTGGGTCTGTGTGTCATAGGACAGAGTCTGATTAGTCTACTGCAAAACCACCAGAAGACGATACTATGAGTCAGTAACTACCAGACTATCCATTAAGTAGATACCTCAACATTCAGTCTAACGCAATGTGCAATATCAATTCACTATTCACATTATTAAAGTTGTTATTATATCTTATTATTATAGGCTTCTTTTTATCAAACATTTATTCAACAAAATGTAATACTGTGTTCTCAATGTAAGCCTGCGCTTGGATTGTACCACATCAGCACAGTGAGAAACACAAAACATCAAAGAATGGACAGGTTAGTGAATCCATCCCAGGCAAAGGATAGAAAGGAATGGCTAAAGATGGTTGACAAATCCTGTGTGTTGCCCAAAAGGCTCCGCATACTAAGGTATAGGTGAAGGTCTATATATGTCAGGGGAAATGCAGTAAGCAGCTGTGTTGTTTTATTGCGATGAAATATAGCAGTTAAGTGTTATGTTGTAATGTGCGTGTCTGTGTATGTGTTTGAACAGCTAAAGAAAAGATAACAAGGTTACAAAGACAGTTAGTGAGGAAACACAAACTCAAAATCGGCACCCGAAGTGGTCCACCCAGGCAGGTAAAAAGGAAGGTTTCAATATTTTCAGAAAGAACATCAGAATGAAATTCTATCAAAGACAAATGACAGAAGAATGGAAATAGTAGGTTGACAGATCTTGTGTGGTGCCCCAGTCAAGCAGACCAAAAGATAGAAAGTGAATGTGAAGTTAGATGTGAACCTGGTCTAACTGATGTCTTATGAATATCTAATTGATCTAATTGTTTTGTAAAGGGTCAATCTCTTATTCAAATCCTCAAGAAAAAAAAAACAACATATCCGTAGAAATAAATAATGTATGCTATAGTTATATTGTGGCGCTGCAGTTCACGCGATAATGTGAAAAACTACTTATTAATAGTTTGTTTTAATTATGTCCAACTTATATGGATGCTAAACATATTTGTTCTCCTTAAAAAAGTAAACATGTTTTGTGTGTAAATGTAGTAGTTAGTATGACAGAACTTACTAACCCAAACCCTAACTTAGCAATACAAATGTAAAAAAAATATGAATTATATATAATCATTACTGTTATTATTGTATATATCAAGCATCCAGCCAACCCAGCAATCAATCCATCAATCAATTACTCTCTCGCGCTCTCTCCCTGTGTACACTCTCTATATACAGTCTATCTACGTTAATTAGTCAATGTAAGCACCAGGTGTAAGCTTTCACATGCATTATGTAATACGACTGTTACTAAATATAGCTCCGCAGACGTGAATTATTTAGCCGGCAAATGAAGTTTCTCTCATGCCACTAGGAAGGGGGGGGGGGTAGAGACAGGGAGGGGGAAACAGTAATGTCTAGTTCTCTACCCATCTGTAAGCTACCAGGGGGGGAACATTAAATATGGTCTACCCATAACGTACTGTCCGCTACAGTGCAGTAACAGAAAGAATAGTCCAATATCTACATACATCTATCTCTCATGTTTGTATTCCTTTCCGGTATTCATATCTTTCTTTAAGCTGAATATAAGGGATTTTTTTTCTACTTCTATTAAAGAACGACAGAGTTTGTTTTTTAAGGAAGTCTATTAAAATGTAGATCGAAAGATTGAGATAGAAAGATTGAGATAGAAAGATTGAGATATAAATATTTTAGTGGAGCTATGGCTGAGGGGTTAAATGCTTGGTTCCAGAACATGGCGTTCTGGGTTCGAATCTTGGTGAAGACTGGGATTTTGAGTTTCTAGAGTTTGGTGTCGCTGTGGGTCATCCCAACTCTAAATGGGTACCTGGCTTTAGGTGGCGAAAGTAAAGAAAGTTGGTCGTTGTGCTGGCAACATGACACCCTGCTCGTTAAACGTTGCCCTCACCGTCAGAAAAGAAAACTGTCAGGACTGAGTTCTGGTCAGCCTGGGTCTCCTGTTAACTGAAGAGGCCACGGGGGGGGGGAAATGAGGGTGGACTTCAAAACTGTTTTTGTTGTCGATTGTTTATTTTTTTTGTGAGATGTATTTTGAATGGAAGGTAACACATAATAAACCAGAGTGGGTTTGTTCCTAGTCCAGGACAGTTGGACTTTGGTTATTTTATAGGTGAAGTGTGGACTCTAGTTATTTTTCAGTGTAGTTATTATGCAGTCTACTTACTGAGCTATGATTTTTATGCATGTTGAATATTTCATTTGGCAGGACTAAGCCTGTATTATTTTACTATATATATAATAAACGTGTTACCTGTTCGTTCATTGGCATTCCGAATCCTTATTTTGTCGTCATATGTGTCGTTACGGTATTGCCTAGAGTACATTTAGTAACCAACACTGAAGTACCCATAAGTATAGACAGTATAGAGGAGAAGAAAAGAGCCTTGACAAAAACAGATGACCTTAGCATCATCAAGATAGGTTGAACACAATTCTTTGGGACCGTTACCAAAAAAAAAAGTGCGAAAACAAAGATAAATTGCATAAATGGTGAAACGGACAATAAAATAGACGCTACAAAAATCAATTCCTACTTTACAAAGTTTATTCTATTTGTTTTGCAGCTTCATTATTGCAAGGAGTTTTCCCGCAGAATCTGTGTCACAGAATTTAAAAAGAAAACTTTTTTTTTTTTTGACGTCATTCTGAACAATTTCATTGATAAAAACACACAAGACAAATGTAATATTAGGATGATTCTGAACAATCATTACGACAAAGCCAGTTGTCACCGTGAGGCCAATTAGCAAATGATTTTTTCCCCAAAGATGTAGATCTACATAAACTGTCGAATTTCTATGAAAATCTTTAAGTTATAGCCTTTTTCGAAATAAAAAGTTGAAGATTATAACAATATAGGTCAAAACTTCTGCAGGACGTTGGATGGCAGCTGGCTGGGTTCAAACCTTGGAACTATAGAGGCGACAGTCCAAAGCGCATTTTACACAACTAGGCAGCCGTCCTTTTATAAAGGCAAGGGCAGACTACTCTCTGTTTTTAAATATTAAAGCAAGAAAAAAAAATCAACATATTTTACATGTCCGTCTGTTTAGAAAATAACTAAATCTTTGTGTGTGTGTGGATTAGACCCCCGACCTATCCTTGTACACCCTCAAAGTTTAACTAGTAAATTCCTCTCGTATTCAGGTCTTACAGGCTGATCACTAGAGAGAGTGGATCACGCATCACTAGTTGTCAGTACTGTCTCCTGTGCGCGTCCACTGAAGGGAAAAAAATGCCCCTTGTCAGCACAAGGTACTTCTCTGCTTCAATGGGCTGCTTGTCAGCACAAGGTACTTCTCTGCTTCAATGGGCTAATGTCATAAGAAAGTTGATCTAGCGGTCAATTTACAATAGGTTTTTTTCCTTGCTCATGTGACCAAGCGAATTCGGCACCAGTTTAACCCTCTTATTGCTAAAGTGGACTTAATAATATAAGGCTCTCAGGTATTATGACTTCCAGAGTGTCCATATAACCAGAAAAATAATGGTAGTCTTCTCTAAATGTTTTATCTGTTTATAGTTTTGGTGTGCGCAGCAAACAAGCTGTTTCTCTGCCCAGCTTGACAAGTCAGCTTGACCTGATAACGCGGCACTGATATTAACACATGTTTGACTTTCTATTGACCAACACATCTTTGACTTAACACTGTAGTCAAGAACAACTTTACCAAGAATCTATGACGCAATACTCTTGAAAAAAAACGTTATTTTACCAAAAGAAACTATGGGCAATATAATACAGCTGGGATTTGAAAGATAATTGAATAAACATAACAATTTCTTCTTCACCAATAACATCACTAGAAGAAGATAGATCATCAGCATGGTTTGAACACTATTGAGGCTTTGTTGGCCATAGTAAGCCAAAACTACCTGAGGTGTTTGTATTTCAGCGCGTTATTGATTGGCAACATTTGGTTGGGAAATGTAAAAAAAAAAATCTGGGAGCTAAGTTTAACAACACCTCCGCTATTTCATTGAAACACAGATAACAAAAATATTTACAGCAGCTTCTGGACAACAAAACATCGCAATATTTTAGAAAAATGGATTTTTTTGTGTGTATATTATGACAAAGATTTGTATAGAGAGTGACGCACTATAGTTCTGTTGACGTCGAAAAAAAAAAAACAGACCAGCTACAAGACGTCTAGTTTAACATGACGATGGTGGTACGATGACAAAATTATTTCAAACATGCTCCACGGATGGCAGCCTGGTCGAGCGGTTTGCACGCTGGACTGTCGTTTCGATTTATCGATGGTCCCGGGTTCAAACCCTGCCCGCTCCCATCCCCCGTCGTCCTGCCGGAGGTTTGGACTAGGAAGTAACTATCTCAACTCTGAAGGAACATCCGAAACAGGTAAAACATTTTACAAAACAAACAAAACACTGCCTCGAATGACTTAACTCTTTCTCTCCGTAATTATTTACCGCATATTGGTGGAATCAACGTTGGTATCGTCAGTTAGGAGAGAAAGAGTTAATCGGCGTCTGCCACCTTTTCGTATACTTAAATTTCGCATTTTTCAATAGGAGAAATTGTGCGTTGAAGACGCCAGGAGAATACATTTTTGAAGCTCTTCGCGCCTCGCCAGACCTCACCAGTAGACATAGTTCGCATTCTCGAAACCACTGGCATTGTACACAATGTCACAACTATTGGCATTGTTCGAATTGTCACAGCTGTCATGTTTAAAACTGTCACTATAGTGTCATTGTTCACACTGTCACAACCCTCATCGTTCACACTCACTGGTATTGTTCACACTCACTGTCACACAGTCACTGTCACTGTTCACATTGTAGGATGTAGGCACTTCAGACTTCAACATCACGTCCATCAAAGTTTTTTGTTTGTTTGAAGGGAGGGTGAGGGGGGTGAGGGGGGGTGAGGAGTAGATTAAGTTTAAAGAGGAGAGGACGAAGATGTGTTCCCAAGGCATCCAAATCAAGGAGCATCTAAATGTTTTTTTTTAAACGTCTATACATCTAGGTCTGGTAAATTGAATGTGATTAGGCAATCAAATGTGATTAGGCGATTGAATGTGATTAGGCAATAGAATGTGATTAGGCAACTAAATGTGATTAGGTAATTGAATGGCATTAGGTAATTGACTGTGATTAGGCGATTGGATGTGATTAGGCGATGAAATATGATTAGGCGATGAAATGTAATTAGGCAATGGATCCTGGCTTATGAGAAATCGCTTTGAAGCGAAAGAAATTAGAACTTTGTTCTGGGCTACGAATGATCAAGATATCTTTCAATACAATAAGAATATCTCTATATACGTAGATCTATTATATCTACAAGCTCTACAAGCATTTAAGCGTATTTCTTAGCGCTGAACACACTAGATTCTTGTCTAGATAGCTATATATATATATATATATATATATATACTCTAAGACTGTGTGACAGTCTAGTCTAGACTCTTCTCACAGAGCGATGTCTAGATAGATATACTGCGACAGGCAGACACATTCTATAGATCTAGTTTAGATTTAATTTAAATACAAGACTCTAGCAAAAGATCATTATGTGAATAAGATAGTAAGACAAATTTTCTCACGGACAATAAAGATTATTATTATTATTATAAAATACAGACGTAACTTCAAAAAAAGGAGATGATTACCTCTTATGCGTATCCCTAGATTAATCTTTGAATTTAGACATGCATATTAATCAATGACTTAAACTATGCCAACTCCTTGGTTGTCATGGCTGATTCAGGCAACCCACCCCATGCTATGATAGCAAATTTGTCCTAGCATATGTAATGAGAAATGTACATTTATCTTTGTGTCTCGTTTCTAGTAATTTATTAGGATCTAGAAAAAATTCTAGATCTAGATCTACATACTAAGATAGTCACTAGATCTATCTAGATAAGGTGATAAGGTTTTATTTTGTATTTGAAGACTAGGGTTCAGCAACGTCAGTGTCTTATATAAAATTGCTACTTTACCTTTCACCTTATTCATTTTGTGATGGCCTTAGATTTATATCTAAGCTATATTTAGAAATCTAGATCTAGCTATTTCGAACGAGTTCTAAATAATTAACTTACCAATTGAGCAAAGACGATTTATGGAACTGGCGATATTGCAAGAATGTTTTCAATTTGTATAATATCCACTTCTGCAAGGCCTAACAGAACAATACTTTTTATATTATCTCAACGAAACCAAGTTGGCCAGATTTTTTGTTTTGTTTTCACGACACAAAAGGAAGAGAGAGAGCTGAGAGAGAGAGAGAGCACGTCGCACGGACATCGCGACAACTGATCGGGTATTATGCGGTTCGATACTTCTCAACCCCCGCGATACTGGTACATCGTGTCTCTGTGGGAATCTTGCTCGTGTGCGATCTTGTCGTCTGCTGTTGACTTCAGCCTATTATCGGAATCGACTTTTTTTTTTTTGGTCTCGTGAGTGACACTGATCATGGATTGAACCTCAAAGCGTGTGCTAAAATTTCGTACGGCATAAACGTGTTGCTTTTAAGGGGAGCTATTTTATAAATCACAGAACTAAGTCATAGAATAAAGGAAAACATTAAATAAGTTAGGCTACACTGGTTTCATTTTATTTATATATATTTAAATGAATGCTTTTGCTGTTGATTTTATATACTTACGTTGTTGTGAACTTGTGACTGACTGCCTGAATTCAAATCCGATGCCTAGATGTTACAAATAAAATAGCAGCACAGTTGCGTACCGAGGTTACAATCATTAATTGGCAAAGACAGGACACGAATCAATTTTTAAAAAAATTAATTAGTCTATTAACTACTGGAGGCACGGTGGCTGAGCGTT
>JADKLZ010067772.1:0-15512 GCA_021533235.1 Biomphalaria straminea | reverse complement strand
GTCTGCTTATCTTCTCTCTCTCTCATTCTCTATCTCTGCTTATCTTGTCTCTCTCTCTCTCATTCTCTATGTCTGCTTATCTTGTCTCTCTCTCTCTCATTCTCTATGTCTGCTTATCTTGTCTCTCTCTCTTATTCTCTATCTCTGCTTATCTTCTCTCTCTCTCTCCTTCTCTATCTCTGCTTGTCATGCCTCTCTATCTCTCTCTCCTTCTCTATCTCTGCTTGTCTTGCCTCTCTATCTCTCTCATTCTCTATCTTTCCCTCTCTTATGAACTGTCCTTCTATTACTCTGCTTCTCTCTCATTCTGTCTATCTGCGAGTCTCTCACTCCATCTCTGTATATTTCTATGTCATTCTCTATCTCTGTGTCTCTCTCCTTCAATGGCATGTCTCTTTATATCTCTCTCGTACACGCGTTCTCTCACAATCACGTGACAAGAATAAATTATTCACATTTTCCTCAGCCCCCCCCCCCAACCTTGAACTCAGGGCGTTGACCTCAGGGTGGACTAGTGACGGTTAAGAGCACTCTGGACACACAGAAACCCAACCGCACTGGACACACAGAAACCCAACCGCACTACTGAGCAGAAGTATTGATTCTCCAAAAAAATGTAAAAAAAAAATATGTCTGAATTGGGTCCCTAATTGCAGCTTCCTTCCTCTCTGTTCATCTCCCATCTTTCCAGATCTGTCGCTGATTTGTTTTAACTTTCGAACATTTTAGAATGAGCCATATTTAGTTTAAATGTCGATCAGGGAAGGCTTATTTTTAAGTATATTAGGGGGCTTAATGTAAGTTATTAAGCATGCTAAATTAAAATACATAAGGGGGCATAAAAAAGTTTATAAGAATGATTTACGGACAATAAAGATTATTATTATCTATATATATCAGGGGTCTCAAACACGCGGCCCGCGGGCCGCATGCGGCCCGCGAGACTATTTTGTGCGGCCCGCGACCACGTTCGCGAATTTTAAAAAAATTAGATAAAATTTACAATGACCACATATAAGCCGTGAAATGATTTATAACTGCACAAATCAGTAAATGAGGTCAAACTGTCGCCCACCGACCGCTCAGGCCTTCAACAGAAGCTGGGTGAACGGTGGCCTGATTCTAACCGCTGGACCTTTTTCTGCAATACACTGCATTATGCACCAAGAAGCATTCTGTGGCAAAAGTCTACAAATGAAAAACGTGAAGGATGTTGTCGTGAAGACGGTGAACTTCATACGTGCACGGGTTCTCAACCACAGACAGTTTGTGTCATTTCTAGCTAATTTAGAAACGGAATACGGAGAGTTGCTGGATCATACGGAAGTCAGATGGTAGAGTCGTGGAGATTTTTTGAACTGAGACGGGAAATAGAATTGTTCATGTTAATGAAAGACATACCTCAGCTCAGTAACCCAATGTTTTTGTCGGATTTTGCTCTTTTACTGACATCACGAACAACACAATGAACTTAATTCACAACTACAGGGCACAAAGCAGCTGATGACCGTGATGTTTGACCGCATCAAATCATTCAGATGCAAGCTGACTTTGTCGGCCTCTCATCTGGCAGATGGAAACCTGGCTCATTTCTTTTTTTTTTCTACAGAGCATAATGGTTGAACCAAAGCGCCTGGAAGACTACGTTGACATCCTCTCCAGACTACTGAAGGATTTTGAACACCGCTTTCAGCAATTCACTGCTCTCGAACCAGAGTTTTTCCTTGTTGCCACTCCTTTCGCAGTTGACGTGAGAGACGTTCCAGAGGAAGTCCAGATGGCACTACTGGACCTGCGGTGTGAAACTGTTCAACAAAACAGCTCTACTATGAAGACTGACTGATGAGCATCTGAGAGCAACCTTACGGCTTGTCACTACACGCGACTTCAGGCCTAACGTCGATGGTCTGGTCTCTACCAAACGCTCTCAGCATAGTGGCCAGAAACATGAGTGACGAGACATATGCAGTAGGACTAGTAATTAATTTTTAAATATATTTTTTGGAGAACTACAGTTTCTGCTTGTGCCTGTGCATGTAATAAACTTCACTAAATGTAACTAATAATTATAAAAACTTTATTTTTGCATTGACAGTAGTGTTCGTAAAATTTAATGAAAAAACATTCTCTTTTCGTGGTGCGGCCCGCTGACTGGTTGTTACTTTCCAGTGCGGCCCACATGCTGATATGAGTTTGAGACCCCTGATATATATATTTCTCAAAAGACAAGTTCAAAAGTTCAAACACACAGTAAGCAACAACAAGTAATTGGGAAGATCCCATGGCGCAGCACGGTGTGAATGGAAATTAGTGCATCCCAATCCGCACTATTTTGTGAATGAAAGTGTCTCCATTTTTGACATAATATTAAAAGTATTTCCAAATTATTGTGTCGTAAGACTATTGAAAGTAGAACAACAATACACAGATAGAGTATACTCTTAAGTATCACTTTAGAAGTACTTTAATTAATATCACAAATTACGCACATTCGTTCAGTAGTCATGATTACGGAAGGTAACTCATCTCTCTATTCCTAGATCTAGATCTAAAACTCGAATTCAACTCTAAGATTATAGAACTTCTCTTCGCAGAGATAGTTTTATGCTTTAGCACATGAACATACTAATTATAGTCCATTTAATAAAATTAACATTCAAATTTGTTTTTCTAAAGCATTGTTACATGAGTGCCAATATATTCTTCATATCGCGTAAATTAAGGTCAATTAGCCATTTTTAGCTCCATTCATAGTATTTTTATTTAATGAATTCACTTATAACAAGTAAATGGAAGATCCCATGGCGCAGCATGGTGTGAATGGAATTTGTGTATCCAAATCCGCACCATTTTCATTCACAAAATAGCATAGACATAAATAAATATAGACTGGAAAAAGGAATTAACTTCATGTAACTTGATTTAATAATTTATACACCTAAAAAATTAGCACGGGTCCAATGAAAGTGCGGGACCCACTGCGGTCGCATATGTTGCAGTGCCTAAGGCCTGCCCTGGTAAATAGCGGCGTATGCTATGCGTATGTTATTATTATTATTAAAGAAGATAAGGGGCTATTAAAATAAATAAGGGGCTTAAGTAAGATTGATTAGGAAACTTAAAGTCAATTGACAACAGATATTTAATGAGATTTAGTAAAAGATTTTTTTTAATATTGCAAAAGAAATACGACTAGCTAATGTGGATACAGTAAGATACATATTCTGAAATAGAAATTAGCCCATTGAGAAATTGTAAAGAGAAACAATTAGAAAACAAAACTATGTACAATAAAATAAAAAAATACAGCATATTAAACTGTGTATATGTTCAAATTGTCACATTTATTAATAGTACAAAGTGTCCTGAACTAGTCTAAGGCTAGAGCAAGGCCTAATTGGTAGGAATCGATCAAGTCTTGTGCACAGTTCAAATATACTCTGACGCTGGGCCAACACTAGTCTGAAATTCAAAGTAAATCTACTGAATGTAGGTTCAAACCTCTATCTTAGTTCACAAATTGTTTAAGCCTTATGCATTTAGACCACACGAGATAAAGAGAAAACTTGTAGTAAGATTAATGTATTGTACATATTAGAAAGATTGGAACTCGGGACTATCGAATAGACGATTTACTCATGTGTCAAGTCATCAGTCAGCAACGTAACCTGACCACTGACACAACAGCAGACCTCATCTACGTCCCGGCATGAAGGGGGAGAGAGGGAGAAGAGTTCCGTGCAGCAAACACAACTCATCACGATTTGGGATTCGAAGTCCAGCCCCCCTTGACAGGTAGCCAAGCGGTGTATGCCACAGGTCCCACATTTCATAGTTGTAAGAAAATGTCCAGCCAGTTAAAATGTTAAGATTATTCTAGACCGAAAGTTGCACTAACGAGAAAGTCACCAAAGTGGAAACTGGTCGCATTGTACACACAATAATCTAATGCAATGAAGTTTTCTCTTGGCCAATGGCGTAGCTTGGAATTAGCCATCATTTTTTGGAGCCCGGGGGGGGGGCTTAACCTCTTTGGGGGCCCCTGCATTTTGCAAATATTTAATATTTTAATGTAAACAAAAAAAACTCCAATCATTAGGGGGATCCGCTCATGTGGGGGCCCGTAAGGATTTCCAAATTCTCCCCCTCCATCCCCCCACCCTAGCTACGACTCTGACTGTCGTTCAGCTCTGGTCTTAACATAAACAACGTCATACTTCCTTACGCTTCTTTACTTGTAATGTATGAGAAGATTATGTAGGAGCAACATAAACCATTTGGCTACTATATTGAAGTCAACTCGAGTTAGCAATCCGACAGAGGCTAAACTTGTTGCTGACTTTATCTAAGCTCCTAATGAATTATACTTTTTTTTCTACTTTTAAAGCAATTTTCTGCCAAGACTATATTTGCACTTTCAAAGTCAGCATGAGATACCAAATCGCTAGTGATTGGGTTGGGGCGATGTGAGTCATAGGCCTCGGAGCAATTAGTCTAAAATAACGTCTTCATTAGTAAGTTCCCAAATAAAGAAAAAAAATAGAAATATTTAATACACCAGTTTTACACTAAATACTTGTCTTTTTTTTTTTTCAAAGTGACATCGTAATTTTGAGATTGGTCAAAGAAGATGATACAATTTAGAATGAGTAGACATCTTACAACTTGATCATGAAATAGGACGCAGAACAAGTAACAATAACCACTGGTTCCCAAACTTTTCTCATAACGGAACATTTCGCAGATTCTGAGTATTTACCAGAACAGGTTATTTTTCTTCTAGAGAGATTAATTCACATGGTGGACTACTAGTTAATTATTGCAGTAGTTCGTGGAACACTAAGGTTCTGGGGAACACAATTTGTGAAACACTGACATAAACAATTGTAAAAAACAACGAACAATTCCTCTTTATGAAGCTGATGAGTTTTTGTAAGAGCGATTACTCTCCCTTTCAACAATTAATGAATGATTGACATTTTTTATACCTCGCTCAATTTCTGTTACGCCAATGTATAAGAGTTTGAAAATTCTAGTTTGGTGATATAGACCCAGACTTCGGAGCTTTGAATGTCTTCTTATCTTATATAATACAGACGTTACTTCAAAAAAGAAGGTGCTTACGTCCTACGCGTCATGCATTCAGTCATACATATTTACCAGTGATTTAAATTCTTGTGTCTACACTAGAATACTGGATCAAGTAAGAGATATAGTATTGATATTTTGTAATGATTAATTGTGTAGGTCCAAGTATCATATACAAGTATTTATTAACCCTTAAAATGCGTGTGGTAGTTTAGCCTCTTAACACCAGAATTGTAATTCCATTTGGTGTGCACTCATTGTGAAACAGCTCAGCACTTTAAGGGTTAACAAAATTAATGCTACAGTTCATTCGGGTAATGATTTATATCCTGAACTTTTGTTGCTAGATTGTTCAACTCATTACTCTACAGTGATGGCCGCCTGGTCTAGGATGGCTGCCTGGTCGTGCGCTTTTCGCTCTGGACTGTCGTTCAGATTTATCGATGGTCCCGGGTTCAAACCCTGCCCGCTCCCATCCCCCGTCGTCAATCGGGAGGTTTGGACTAGGAAGTAATTATCTTCAACTCTGAAGGAGCATCCGAAATATGTAAAACATTTTACAAACATTTTGTAAACAGTGAATATATGAGGACATTTCGACTGACGAGTGTTTAAGATAGACCAAAATTCGATGTTGATTATGAAGATGATAAAGATGTTTAAATATTACAACGGTCAAAACAAAGATTTTCTGTGTGGCAAATTAGCAAGTATTTTTTCCCAAAGATATACGTAAGCTGACAAATATCTAGGAAAAATTGTTAGAGCAGCTTTAGAGATCTATGTCCAGGCAGTGTCCAACCTTTCATGAAGAATTTGCAAGCTGATAAGAGGAATACTAATAATGCTACAACTTTAGACTAAAGCAAAATGGATAAAAAATTTATAAAATTACAATGGTTAGGATAATTTCCTTCCTTAAAGGCGTTTTTGTTAAATTTGTTTGGTTCATTATATTAGTGTAAAGTTCAATATTAAATAGCAATCATAATAGATTTTATCACAGATACGATCACTTTGCTATTCTTGTTCACCCAATTCGTCATCTTCCCAAATTAGACATGAC
Organism: Biomphalaria straminea; assembly: GCA_021533235.1. Lineage (NCBI taxonomy): Eukaryota > Metazoa > Mollusca > Gastropoda > Planorbidae > Biomphalaria > Biomphalaria straminea. Next base: position 9,358 of record JADKLZ010067772.1, on the reverse strand, counting down.
CAGTAATGGACTATAATGACCAGTGCACGTGACAGCAGTAGAGTTTGACTTTCACCTTTGTATCCAGCGAACCAATGAGACAGTGTAGTGTCAATGCGCTGTCAGGTCCAGTAGTTAACACTGTGCCAGTGCGTGCTGACAATTAGTGTCATGACATGTCCATTTAAAGGATGGGCATAAGCATGCGTCATCCTGGAGATGTCTAAAAAGAACACAAGTCTTCACCGGAAACAACAGGTTATTACAATGAGGCGATCATTGTCATCATTTAATAAGCAAATATAATCATTGATTATTACTTCTATATAGTGAATTTTTCAAGATCCTAAATCATGCTGAGTTGTTTAATCTGTAGTTGACTTGGGTATCTGGGAGAAGGCCAGAAGGGTTCCGTGCTTTTATCGCTCAGCCATCACAGCTCTGCCGAGTTTCCGAAATCAGGTAACTCTCCATTTAGTTTTCTTTCTATGTGGGGGTTTGGGGGCTAGTGTCTTGTCCGGGCCTCATTGTGAAGAATACAGTTTTGAAGGACATGGTCAGCATTCTGTGGTGACACTCCATAAGGGCAGATTTCAGTTGTTCCGATTTTAAGCTACCGTTGTCTCATTCTGTTGTGTCCGGTCCTGAGTCGAAAGATTAGACGTTGATCTAGTTGGGATAGCTTATAATAGGCATCATCTTTCTTGTGATTCTGATGAGAGCTTGTCCATTTCTCAGTTGTTCTATTCATTACTAATTTCATCATTTCTTCTGGATATTGTTCTATCTGTTCACCCCTAATCAGGGGAGGACTGGGTGTTAAGATCGGCCCGGGCATTTCAATACAATCGGCCCACAAAGTGTATATAATATCATAGACATTCTATTCTAGGTCTACCTGTCCTCAAAATCATTCTGTTATATTGAAAATGTATCGGTAACTGAACGCATGCATGAAATAAGAAATATAGGCCTTATGTTGCTTTTTAAACGCTAAATGTGTACGTCTAAAAGCATAAAGCCTATTAGTATCAACTGTCTACGGATGTAAGCTATTACATTTTTTCATAAAATGTGTTACATCAAATTATCATTACAGTAGTCTGTATAAGATTTTTTTAATACGGCGCTCCTAAGGCTCTCTCTCTTACAAGAAATATTATAAAAACCTTTTGAAATTTAATACGTTCTATAGTGGCATTCATGTGGCAATATAGGTAGCCATACCTGCCTATTTGGGTAGCGGACCACCGAGCATTTGACCAAATGCCCATATAACCAGTCCGCCCCGCCTCTATCAAATAGCTAATTACCGTAATTAACTAAAGTACGAGCATCCCTTCAAGCATACACGTTTCATAAACATTTCATAGACGTTTCCAAGAACACTGAGACACATCGAGACAATTGAAGACATGTCTCAGTTTATAAAACCTCTGACATCGTAGACTCAGTTAAAGTAATATGTAAATATTTGAAACCATCAGCTACTGGTAGGAAGAGAATTAAAAAAAAAATAAATGCCACCAGCCTCGATGTTGATTTAAGTCTGCACGCAACATTCTCTAGCACGATTGATTGAAATTCATACACTCAGGGGCGGAAACTGAGGCTAAGGCGTGTCTCCGGGCGAGGGGGAAGAACGATGAGCCATTATGAAAGATGATCGGTGTCAAAACATTGGTGTGGGGAGGGGGGCATTAAGGGCAGTAACAACTCAATCAAAACTTTAGGACTCTTGATCTCGCCAGTCAACGCCTCTGTAACTGACCATACTTCAACACCCACCAAACAGAGCCGTCGTTGTTCATAAAGGAGTTGTCTTAAGGAGCAGGAAAATCTTTCTCCAGGAAAATAAAAATCCCAGAAAACATCTCAGTGTGACAAACACATCAATCATCCAGTCACGCGACACATTCGAAGAGACAATGTCACATGGCAGAAGTGAATATCGAGCAGACGGAGCTCAAACAGTAAACACACACGCGCGAGCACAGAATTCGAAGAGAGAAGACAATCTACAGCAGCGGTTCTCAACCTTTTAAGCTCGGCGACCACTTTTTACAATCCACCACTCTGCCACGACCCCAACACACACATACAGCAATAGAAGAGTAGACAATAACAATCCATATTTTCGATGGTCTTAGGCGACCCCTGGCAAATCAATTGACCCCCAAGGGGGTCGTGACCCACAGATTGTGAATCCCTGATCTAGAGAATAGGGAATATTTGGAATTAAATTATTTTGATTTAGTATGTTTAGAAACATAGGTTAGACTTTTGAATTGAACGCCAACCAAAAAAAAAAAAATAATTTAACAAAAGCAGAAATATTTAAAAAAGCAATTTTAAGAAGCTGCGGAAATGAATATCGGAGCAGACGTGAACTCAACGACAAACACAAATGGAAAAAAAACGAAACAAAATAATTTTAAAAAAAAAATTAATATTACGAACTTGGGTTACGGCCGAGACCAATGATTATAATTAGGTCACAACACATCTATGCTACGTCAGAACATGTGGGTCTGTGTGTCATAGGACAGAGTCTGATTAGTCTACTGCAAAACCACCAGAAGACGATACTATGAGTCAGTAACTACCAGACTATCCATTAAGTAGATACCTCAACATTCAGTCTAACGCAATGAGCAATATCAATTCACTATTCACATTATTAAAATTGTTATTATATCTTATTATTATAGGCTACTTTTTATCAAAAATGTATTCAACAAAATGTAATACTGTGTTCTCAATGTAAGCCTGCGCTTGGATTGTACCACATCAGCACAGTGAGAAACACAAAACATCAAAGAATGGACAGGTTAGTGAATCCATCCCAGGCAAAGGATAGAAAGGAATGGCTAAAAATGGTTGACAAATCCTGTGTGTTGCCCAAAAGGCTCCGCATACTAAGTTATAGGTGAAGGTCTATATATGTCAGGGGAAATGCAGGAAGCAGCTGTGTTGTTTTATTGCGATGAAATATAGCAGTTAAGTGTTATGTTGTAATGTGCGTGTCTGTGTAGGTGTTTGAACAGCTAAAGAAAAGATAACAAGGTTACAAAGACAGTTAGTGAGGAAACACAAACTCAAAATCGGCACCCGAAGTGGTCCACCCAGGCAGGTAAAAAGGAAGGTTTCAATATTTTCAGAAAGAACATCAGAATGAAATTCTATCAAAGACAAATGACAGAAGAATGGAAATAGAAGGTTGACAGATCTTGTGTGGTGCCCCAGTCAAGCAGACCAAAAGATAGAAAGTGAATGTGAAGTTAGATGTGAACCTGGTCTAACTGATGTCTTATGAATATCTAATTGATCTAATTGTTTTGTAAAGGGTCAATCTCTTATTCAAATCCTCAAGAAAAAAAAAACAACATATCCGTAGAAATAAATAATGTATGCTATAGTTATATTGTGGCGCTGCAGTTAACCCGATGTGAAAAACTACTTATTAATAGTTTGTTTTAATTATGTCCAACTTATATGGATGCTAAACATATTTGTTCTCCTTAAAAAAGTAAACATGTTTTGTGTGTAAATGTAGTAGTTAGTATGACAGAACTTACTAACCCAAACCCTAACTTAGCAATACAAATGTAAAAAAATATGAATTATATATAATCATTACTGCTATTATTGTATATATCAAGCATCCAGCCAACCCAGCAATCAATCCATCAATCAATTACTCTCTCGCGCTCTCTCCCTGTGTACACTCTCTATATACAGTCTATCTACGTTAATTAGTCAATGTAAGCACCAGGTGTAAGCTTTCACATGCATTATGTAATACGACTGTTACTAAATATAGCTCCGCAGACGTGAATTATTTAGCCGGCAAATGAAGTTTCTCTCATGCCACTAGGAAGGGGGGGGGGGTAGAGACAGGGAGGGGGAAACAGTAATGTCTAGTTCTCTACCCATCTGTAAGCTACCAGGGGGGGAACATTAAATATGGTCTACCCATAACGTACTGTCCGCTACAGTGCAGTAACAGAAAGAATAGTCCAATATCTACATACATCTATCTCTCATGTTTGTATTCCTTTCCGGTATTCATATCTTTCTTTAAGCTGAATATAAGGGATTTTTTTTCTACTTCTATTAAAGAACGACAGAGTTTGTTTTTTAAGGAAGTCTATTAAAATGTAGATCGAAAGATTGAGATAGAAAGATTGAGATAGAAAGATTGAGATATAAATATTTTAGTGGAGCTATGGCTGAGGGGTTAAATGCTTGGTTCCAGAACATGGCGTTCTGGGTTCGAATCTTGGTGAAGACTGGGATTTTGAGTTTCTAGAGTTTGGTGTCGCTGTGGGTCATCCCAACTCTAAATGGGTACCTGGCTTTAGGTGGCGAAAGTAAAGAAAGTTGGTCGTTGTGCTGGCAACATGACACCCTGCTCGTTAAACGTTGCCCTCACCGTCAGAAAAGAAAACTGTCAGGACTGAGTTCTGGTCAGCCTGGGTCTCCTGTTAACTGAAGAGGCCACGGGGGGGGGGAAATGAGGGTGGACTTCAAAACTGTTTTTGTTGTCGATTGTTTATTTTTTTTGTGAGATGTATTTTGAATGGAAGGTAACACATAATAAACCAGAGTGGGTTTGTTCCTAGTCCAGGACAGTTGGACTTTGGTTATTTTATAGGTGAAGTGTGGACTCTAGTTATTTTTCAGTGTAGTTATTATGCAGTCTACTTACTGAGCTATGATTTTTATGCATGTTGAATATTTCATTTGGCAGGACTAAGCCTGTATTATTTTACTATATATATAATAAACGTGTTACCTGTTCGTTCATTGGCATTCCGAATCCTTATTTTGTCGTCATATGTGTCGTTACGGTATTGCCTAGAGTACATTTAGTAACCAACACTGAAGTACCCATAAGTATAGACAGTATAGAGGAGAAGAAAAGAGCCTTGACAAAAACAGATGACCTTAGCATCATCAAGATAGGTTGAACACAATTCTTTGGGACCGTTACCAAAAAAAAAAGTGCGAAAACAAAGATAAATTGCATAAATGGTGAAACGGACAATAAAATAGACGCTACAAAAATCAATTCCTACTTTACAAAGTTTATTCTATTTGTTTTGCAGCTTCATTATTGCAAGGAGTTTTCCCGCAGAATCTGTGTCACAGAATTTAAAAAGAAAACTTTTTTTTTTTTTGACGTCATTCTGAACAATTTCATTGATAAAAACACACAAGACAAATGTAATATTAGGATGATTCTGAACAATCATTACGACAAAGCCAGTTGTCACCGTGAGGCCAATTAGCAAATGATTTTTTCCCCAAAGATGTAGATCTACATAAACTGTCGAATTTCTATGAAAATCTTTAAGTTATAGCCTTTTTCGAAATAAAAAGTTGAAGATTATAACAATATAGGTCAAAACTTCTGCAGGACGTTGGATGGCAGCTGGCTGGGTTCAAACCTTGGAACTATAGAGGCGACAGTCCAAAGCGCATTTTACACAACTAGGCAGCCGTCCTTTTATAAAGGCAAGGGCAGACTACTCTCTGTTTTTAAATATTAAAGCAAGAAAAAAAAATCAACATATTTTACATGTCCGTCTGTTTAGAAAATAACTAAATCTTTGTGTGTGTGTGGATTAGACCCCCGACCTATCCTTGTACACCCTCAAAGTTTAACTAGTAAATTCCTCTCGTATTCAGGTCTTACAGGCTGATCACTAGAGAGAGTGGATCACGCATCACTAGTTGTCAGTACTGTCTCCTGTGCGCGTCCACTGAAGGGAAAAAAATGCCCCTTGTCAGCACAAGGTACTTCTCTGCTTCAATGGGCTGCTTGTCAGCACAAGGTACTTCTCTGCTTCAATGGGCTAATGTCATAAGAAAGTTGATCTAGCGGTCAATTTACAATAGGTTTTTTTCCTTGCTCATGTGACCAAGCGAATTCGGCACCAGTTTAACCCTCTTATTGCTAAAGTGGACTTAATAATATAAGGCTCTCAGGTATTATGACTTCCAGAGTGTCCATATAACCAGAAAAATAATGGGAGTCTTCTCTAAATGTTTTATCTGTTTATAGTTTTGGTGTGCGCAGCAAACAAGCTGTTTCTCTGCCCAGCTTGACAAGTCAGCTTGACCTGATAACGCGGCACTGATATTAACACATGTTTGACTTTCTATTGACCAACACATCTTTGACTTAACACTGTAGTCAAGAACAACTTTACCAAGAATCTATGACGCAATACTCTTGAAAAAAAACGTTATTTTACCAAAAGAAACTATGGGCAAAATAATACAGCTGGGATTTGAAACATAATTGAATAAACATAATTTCTTCTTCACCAATAACATCACTAGAAGAAGATAGATCATCAGCATGGTTTGAACACTATTGAGGCTTTGTTGGCCATAGTAAGCCAAAACTACCTGAGGTGTTTGTATTTCAGCGCGTTATTGATTGGCAACATTTGGTAGGGAAATGTAAAAAAAAAAATCTGGGAGCTAAGTTGAAAAACACCTCCGCTATTTCATTGAAACACAGATAACAAAAATATTTACAGCAGCTTCTGGACAACAAAACATCGCAATATTTTAGAAAAATTGATTTTTTTTTGTATATTATGACAAAGATTTGAATAGAGTGACGCACTATAGTTCTGTTGACGTCAAAAAAAAACAGACCAGCTACAAGACGTCTAGTTTAACATGACGATGGTGGTACGATGACAAAATTATTTCAAACATGCTCCACGGATGGCAGCCTGGTCGAGCGGTTTGCACGCTGGACTGTCGTTTCGATTTATCGATGGTCCCGGGTTCAAACCCTGCCCGCTCCCATCCCCCGTCGTCCTGCAGGAGGTTTGGACTAGGAAGTAACTATCTCAACTCTGAAGGAACATCCGAAACAGGTAAAACATTTTACAAAACAAACAAAACACTGCCTCGAATGACTTAACTCTTTCTCTCCGTAATTATTTACCGCATATTGGTGGAATCAACGTTGGTATCGTCAGTTAGGAGAGAAAGAGTTAATCGGCGTCTGCCACCTTTTCGTATACTTAAATTTCGCATTTTTCAATAGGAGAAATTGTGCGTTGAAGACGCCAGGAGAATACATTTTTGAAGCTCTTCGCGCCTCGCCAGACCTCACCAGTAGACATAGTTCGCATTCTCGAAACCACTGGCATTGTACACAATGTCACAACTATTGGCATTGTTCGAATTGTCACAGCTGTCATGTTTAAAACTGTCACTATAGTGTCATTGTTCACACTGTCACAACCCTCATCGTTCACACTCACTGGTATTGTTCACACTCACTGTCACACAGTCACTGTCACTGTTCACATTGTAGGATGTAGGCACTTCAGACTTCAACATCACGTCCATCAAAGTTTTTTGTTTGTTTGAAGGGAGGGTGAGGGGGGTGAGGGGGGGTGAGGAGTAGATTAAGTTTAAAGAGGAGAGGACGAAGATGTGTTCCCAAGGCATCCAAATCAAGGAGCATCTAAATGTTTTTTTTTAAACGTCTATACATCTAGGTCTGGTAAATTGAATGTGATTAGGCAATCAAATGTGATTAGGCGATTGAATGTGATTAGGCAATAGAATGTGATTAGGCAACTAAATGTGATTAGGTAATTGAATGGCATTAGGTAATTGACTGTGATTAGGCGATTGGATGTGATTAGGCGATGAAATATGATTAGGCGATGAAATGTAATTAGGCAATGGATCCTGGCTTATGAGAAATCGCTTTGAAGCGAAAGAAATTAGAACTTTGTTCTGGGCTACGAATGATCAAGATATCTTTCAATACAATAAGAATATCTCTATATACGTAGATCTATTATATCTACAAGCTCTACAAGCATTTAAGCGTATTTCTTAGCGCTGAACACACTAGATTCTTGTCTAGATAGCTATATATATATATATATATATATATATACTCTAAGACTGTGTGACAGTCTAGTCTAGACTCTTCTCACAGAGCGATGTCTAGATAGATATACTGCGACAGGCAGACACATTCTATAGATCTAGTTTAGATTTAATTTAAATACAAGACTCTAGCAAAAGATCATTATGTGAATAAGATAGTAAGACAAATTTTCTCACGGACAATAAAGATTATTATTATTATTATTATTATTATAAAATACAGACGTTACTTCAAAAAAAGGAGATGATTACCTCTTATGCGTATCCCTAGATTAATCTTTGAATTTAGACATGCATATTAATCAATGACTTAAACTATGCCAACTCCTTGGTTGTCATGGCTGATTCAGGCAACCCACCCCATGCTATGATAGCAAATTTGTCCTAGCATATGTAATGAGAAATGTGCATTTATCTTTGTGTCTCGTTTCTAGTAATTTATTAGGATCTAGAAAAAATTGTTGATCTAGATCTACATACTAAGATAGTCACTAGATCTATCTAGATAAGGTGATAAGGTTTTATTTTGTATTTGAAGATTAGGGTTCAGCAACGTCAGTGTCTTATATAAAATTGCTACTTTACCTTTAACCTTATTCATTTTGTGATGGCCTTAGATTTATATCTAAGCTATATTTAGAAATCTAGATCTAGCTATTTCGAACGAGTTCTAAATAATTAACTTACCAATTGAGCAAAGACGATTTATGGAACTGGCGATATTGCAAGAATGTTTTCAATTTGTATAATATCCACTTCTGCAAGGCCTAACAGAACAATACTTTTTATATTATCTCAACGAAACCAAGTTGGCCAGATTTTTTGTTTTGTTTTCACGACACAAAAGGAAGAGAGAGAGCTGAGAGAGAGAGAGAGCACGTCGCACGGACATCGCGACAACTGATCGGGTATTATGCGGTTCGATACTTCTCAACCCCCGCAATACTGGTATATCGTGTCTCTGTGGGAATCTTGCTCGTGTGCGATCTTGTCGTCTGCTGTTGACTTCAGCCTATTATCGGAATCGACTTTTTTTTTTTTTTTTGGTCTCGTGAGTGACACTGATCATGGATTGAACCTCAAAGCGTGTGCTAAAATTTCGTACGGCATAAACGTGTTGCTTTTAAGGGGAACTATTTTGTAAATCACACAACTAAGTCATAGAATAAAGGAAAACATTAAATAAGTTAGGCTACACTGGTTTCATTTTATTTATATATATCTAAATGAATGCTTTTGCTGTTGATTTTATATACTTACGTTGTTGTGAACTTGTGACTGACTGCCTGAATTCAAATCCGATGCCTAGATGTTACAAATAAAATAGCAGCACAGTTGCGTACCGAGGTTACAATCATTAATTGGCAAAGACAGGACACGAATCAATTTTTTTTAAAATTAATTAGTCTATTAACTACTGGAGGCACGGTGGCTGAGCGTT
>JADKLZ010067767.1:0-14729 GCA_021533235.1 Biomphalaria straminea | reverse complement strand
CTTAAGCAAAGGTTGAAATCAAAGCACTTTTAAAGCCGCTCTAGAAATGGTCCTAGCTTCTAATTGTAAATTGCAGAGAACTTTTCAGAAACAAAAATTCAGAAAATATTTACCAATAATAATATATCAAATAAAAAAAAAAGATGTTTTCTTATAGAACCAATCCCACATCAACTTATAGAGTGCTATGCACCTTATTAAAACATATTTCTGTAATAATAATGTGTAACACAAAATATTTGTAATTTTGTTATTACTTTTAATGCAATGCAATCAATCTAAAAGCTGCAATAGACAGCGCTTAGAAAGACGAATGCTTCTTTTTTTTTTTCAAACACTGATTAAATGTGCCATGCCTGCTGCACTTAGCGAAATCTGAACAAAATGTTTATGGCTAATGAGTGTCGGAAGTAATGTCTCTCTAAAATACATTGAAAAACATCTTTGATAAGATAAGCAAGTCTCTTAACTTTCCCAGTCTCTCTTCTCTCTCTCTCTCTTTATATATATATATATATATATGGCTCCTTCTGTCTCGGAAGACAATGGATATATATATATATATATATATATATATATATATATATATATATATATAAGTAAAAGTAAAGTTTCCCTTTCAGACCTTGTGGTCTATATAGAGCAGATGATGTAAAGGTCATCTGATTCTGTGGCCTACGGTAACGAGGGTGTCATGTGGCCAGCACAACGACCAACCGCCATTACTTTTCCCCAAGTAATGTCAGGTACACATTAGAGCTGGGTGGACTCAAGGGCGCCCAAGGATCCCCAAATATAAATCCCAGTCTTCATCAGGATTTGAACCCGGGACCCCGGTTCGGTAGCCAAGCGCTTTACCGCCAAGCCATCGCGCCTCCGTATATAAATATATATATGGAGGCGCGGTGTGTATAATTATTTAGAACAAAGTTGCGAGGGTGGATGACGTTGGCCTGAAAGTTAAACTGATTTGATGCGACAAGAACTTTGTAACGACATAATCACACCGGATAATGTGTAGCCAGAAAATGTGTAGCTATGCCTCTTTCTATTTGGATGTAACATGAAGACACCAGGTAAAGAATGTCATTACTCAAATCTCTCAGACGGTATATACAATTTGATAAAATACTTGTACTTAAGACACTTTAAGATTGACTGCAAATCCAGACGCCTTTTACTTCACTGCGTTGCTTAAATACTGAAGCCTCTCACCTCATTTTTGTCAACCTCAGACGCCTCTAGCCTTGTTGTGTCAACAATTGATGCCCTTCAACTCATGAAATGAAGCTCCGACGATTTTACTTAATCTTACAACCACTGAAGACTCTCAGCTCGTGGTCTCAACCATTGACCCCTCTCAGATCATTATGTCAACCACTGACGCCTCTCAGATCATTATGTCAACCACTGACGCCTCTCAGATCATTATGTCAACCACTGACGCCTCTCACGTCATTGTCTTATACAGTAGACACAGGATTAGGCTGAAATTTTACACAATTGTTTAATTCTTTTACTTGACAACAAAAGAATAATACAAAAAAAAATCCATTTTGTTAATTCACTATTAGAAGTAAATTATTTAGTTTATATGTCAAACAAGGGAAATAATTACTACTTGGCTGCAGTGGTGGTATAAGTTTTAAGTTTGCATTAGTTCGTCTTACAAGGAGGACATAAAAAAACAAACAAACAAGGACTGCCACACATTTATTTCTTTGTCCTTGAACTTCCGCCTGGTCTTGATTCAGTTATCTCCCTCTGACACTTCCTTTGTCTCCCCTTTCCAAGACAATGCAAGGAAATTTTGACTGATGTCAGACACAAATATCAGAGCAACTAGCTGACCAACAGACGAAGCCGGAAACTGCAAGAACGGACAACGGACAAGTGTCAATGGAGGGGGGGGGGGGGAAGTTGGAAGAAAAAGACAAACTGTTATCGGAATGGATCGATCAAGTCAAATTAGCATTGTCAAGTATGAATGAAATAAAGTTCGCCTTTTAAACCTTGCAGCTATGAGGCAGATGATGTGGAGATTATCTGTTTCTTTTGCCCACTGTTACTAAGGGTGTAATGTGGCCAGCACAATGATCAACGACCCTTACATTTCCCCAGCTAATGTCATGCACCCAGCTGAGTGGACTCAGAGATGCCCTAAGTATCTCCAAAGTAAAAAGTCGCCAGGCTTCGAAACCGGGGCCTACAGTTCGGAAGTCGAGAGCTATACCACTCAGCCACCGCGTCTCATCAATTAAGAAAACCAATCAAGATTATGGTGGATTTTGATGGATTATGATGGATTATGGTGGATTATGGGGGATTATCATGGATTATGGTGGATTATAGTGGATTATGGTGGATTATGATGGATTGAAAATGGATTATGGTGTATTATGGTGGATTATGATGGATTATGGAAGATTATGGTGGATTATGATGGATTATGGTGGATTATGGTGGATTATGATGGATTAAGGTGGATTATGATGAATTATGGTGGATTATGGTGGATTAAATATAGATTATGATGTATTATGGTGGATTATGGTGGATTATGATGGATTACTATGGATTATGTTGGATTATGATGGATTATGATGGATGATGGTGGATTATGATGGATTAATGTAGATTATGATGAATTATGGTGGATTATGATGGATTATAATGAATTATAATGGATAATGTGAAATGTTCGACGACGCAAAGAAATTAAATTTATCAATGAATTCATGTTGCACTCGCTGTGAGAAAGAAAAAAATCCGGTTAATACCCATCTTACCCATTAGCCTTTAATTTTAAACACAATGAGAAGATAACAATTAAACTGTCAAGTTACTGATTAATCTAAAGGATATTCCTTCAATCCAGTTTGCCTTGCCGTGTTGTTCTATTAAAGATCTGTTACTCTATTCGTCTCGTCTTCCAGCTCGTTCATTATTTCCCCTCTGTGACGTAATACGTTTTCCTAATCCCATTGATATTACATAATGTTCTCGTCAACCAAATTTAAAGCGAGCTACAGAAACCTGATTCAGAGAGTTAAAATGAATTCAATTGGCATCTACATTTCATTCATATTTGTTGCGAAGGTAATTATCTCTATTTTTTTTAAACTCCAATCTCTATTCTTTTTGGGGCTAATCAAAACTATTTCATTACAAGTTTGCCTTATTTCCTTTGACGATGAAATAAAGTGACCATGATTGTAATAAAATTGATTTAATAAATATGTTGACGACATAGGGAAACACAGTTTCGACTGTGGAATAGTCTAGGTATATCACCAAATAATGTAATTTTAATAATAAAAGGGCTTAGCTACATGTGTGCCAATTGAATTACCAGACTGCACTTAAGCAGTGTGATATGTTCAGCAATGTAAAAGCCTTAAAACATGACTCGCCTCCTTGTTATGGAGAGTATTTGTGTGTTTCTATGGTAACCATGAGAAAAGTAGGGCGGATGTTGATTTGGGTAGGTAGGAGCTGTTGAAGCCATGAACTGTTCTGTTAAAATGAAAATTTATTTTTTAATGTACATCATTTGGCTGATAGCTTAGAGGAGTTTACCAAAAGTGTAAGACAAGGAAGCCGTGTATTTGTAGTGTTATATCTTGTTTAAATTATCATTTCACTTGTTTCTTAGACACGTTAAATCAGTGCATATTGATAATAAAAGTTATATTGAATTTGCTGTTTTTTTTCTTTTTATTTTTCAAGTACATTTAAAGTTCTATATTTAGTTGATTCATGCTGTTTGGAGATACAGACAAACGACCGACCAACAACGCCTCTTTAACAGTGACGTATCTAGGGTGGAAGAGGAGGGCTTCAAAATTTGAAAATCCCTCCGAGTCCCCACACGAGTGCCCCCCCATGAGAGTGACCTCCAGATGAGTGTCCGAAATCGGTTTATTACATTAAATATTACGCCATCCTTTCATTTCATGATTATGAATGTAAAAATGCAAGGGCCCCCTAAAGAGATCAAGCCCACAGGGCCCCTAAATACCTAGTTATGCCACGACTCTTTAATTAAGAATTTTCGGCAAATCGACTATCACTAACGTAAAAGTTCAAACATATGCACTATACTGAGAATGACGTTTATAATAATCTTTTTTTTTTTTTTTTGCCTTATTTATCAAGATGATATCTCACATAGTCTGAAATAATAATCAAATATGTCTGGCGACAATTTTAAAGGGTCCTCCATCATATAACATGGAAAAAGAAATATGTAGGCAATAGACTGCTAGACCACTTTCTTAAATTTGATGCATGCCGAAGAGCTATGAAGCCTGTCCCACAAAATTAAAGTAGTTTGGGGTGATTTAATAAAATAATGTTGATTTATACAGCACGTCTCGCCGAAATGTCATATTTGGGCATGCTCACTGAGCTCTAATCCACATTGCAGACGTAAATATTTGGGCGGGAATGGAAAGACAAGGGCATTGGCATTCATAAACAATTTACTTGAAAAAGAAACTTTTTTGTAAACTTTTACAGATCGTAAATATAAAGGTGACATAATATAAAAGAATGGACATTGAAAAAGGTTCTATCTACGACGAAAGACAGAGAAGAATGGAGAAAGATGATAGATTAATCTTGCGTAGTGCCCCAACGTTGAAACGGACTAAAAAATGGATAGGTAAATCTAAAGGTAAAATCTAAGGATATAAAAAGATATATTTATGAAGGTCATATAGCCCCCCAAAAAAATCAGTAAATTTGAGAAGTTCCTTGACCTAAAACTGAAAGATATGTTATAATAAAAACATTACCAAACCACCATTTACAAATAAAAAAACAACTAAAAAACAAAAAAAACTACACCTAGATATGGTATATTAAACATTACATATACAACTGCGTGTATTAAACCTTTTCGTTACTATTTTACTGTGTTTTGCATAATAAATGTTGCCTGAATAATTCAGGAAAACTAAAAACAAGAAAAAGTTTAAGATTGTGATTAACACTTAACAACAAATAACGTAACTATATGTACCACACAGACGATGTCTGTAATTTGTATGATAGAATGAAACGAGCCCTAATAATTTGATCCTCGTGAGAAGATCATCAAGTAGCGGTATCGATCATTTATTTGGCGATTTTCAACAATGAAAATCAATAGTTAAATAGGAGACTATTCTCACATTGTTCTAATCTACAGATTTAAAAGGATTTTGTGAAATTAAATTGTTTAATCTAGTTAATTAAGAACCAAACATTCAATTCATGGGACTTCCGTTTACGGGACGGACGTTCATTTTTTTAATGGATGGCGGTGAGTACTTGTTTTCTGTGAACAGCACAACAACCGATTCTTTTTTATCTAGGCTTATATCAACTCAGTCTGTCTGTCTGTCTGTCTGTTAAAACGTTTTTAAACTTTTTTTTTTCATCCACACCATCGTATCAAGTGAAAAATTGGCACAATCAATTAGTCATTGGCATCGACAAGCAAAAAAAGTAATAATTAATAATAACCATTTAGTCAGTTACCTATTGGTAATTAATTATTTTGTTTGATACGGACACAGGAAGTAAAGATTACAGATACGGCTAAATACACAACAGAAGCAGAAAGAAGGCTGAAAATGCAACTGCCCCTGGTGATTTTATATAACCAAACCTGCAACCGCAGCTGTATCAGGGATTGGCCTCTTTAGCCACACAAGAAGCTGCAAAGGGAAAAGATCATCTCTCGAGACGTAAAATGCCACAGACAGACAGACAGACGTTACTTCAAAAAAGAATATGGCTACGTCCTGCATCTAGTCATGCATATTAACCAATGACTTAAATTCTGCCAAGTCACTGGTTTTCCTGGCTACCTCAGGCAACCCATTTCATGCTCTAATGGCACTAGGGAAGAAGAAGCATCTGTATAGATTTGTCCTAGCATATGGGACGAGGAATGCATCTTCATCTTTGTGTCTTTCTGAGTATTTTATTAATTTTTTGTTTTTGTATTTGAAGATTATGGTTTAGTGTTTTATGTATAATTGCTACCTTACTTTTGGAGTCTTCTTTCCTGAAGGCTTTCTAAATTTAGTGATTTTACTAAAGGTGTTACTCTAGTCAAATGTGAATATTTGTTTGTTATGAATCTCACTGCTTTATTTTGTGTCTGTTCTAGTTTCTAAATATTTTCCTGAGTTGAGGGGTCCCTAACAGGGGATGCATATTCTATTATTGGCTTTATATGTAGGATTTGGTTACGTTATATTATAATTCCTCCAACACCTATTCTCGGATCAAGTTTTAAACAATTATTTAATAATTAATAATAACCAATTAGGTAGGTAACTACTGGAAAATAATTATTTTGTTTGATACCGACAAGGAAATTAAGCCTACAGATATGGCTAAATATGTAGAACTTGGCTGTAGCTGTTGATGCTGTTGTTGTAGTTGTTGTTGGTAGTGGTAATGTGTGTGTGTGTGTGTGTGTGTGTTTTACTTATTACTCGTTTTCCGTGCTCAACTTCTCTCCCCTTATGTGACATTCTCAACAAAAGAGACTCCTGTTAAACAGGTTGCGTTAAGGTTGTGTGTGTACTATTGCGTGTGAGTGTGTGTGTGTGTGTTTTTCAATGTGTTTCCTGAGTCCCACGATGTACTCAGTGCTCTGATGTTTTGAAGACAGTCACGAAAGTTCCTCCCTCCCCCCCCTTTTTTTTTTTAAACCCCATCCGCTGATGTATAGTCGAAACGTTTGAACCAAGTGTCGGACCATCAAACAGCACTGCAACAAAGCAGTGCCAGCCTGAACAATCAATGGGCATCAGTGTTGATGGCGTCAGAGCCTGGACATTTTAAAGTCAAGTATTCTCTGGGGTCTTAACAGTTCAACCAAGCGAGTGAGAGGGGAGAGGGGGGGTTGTTCAGTACGTTTCCAGGGTAGGGGAAAGGTGAGTTTGACAGTTGGGTTTTAAGGTCTTTGGACTTGACATTTAAGTAAAAAGAACGGATTATTTACAGTTTTAAGAATTCACATCACGTGACATAAGATTTACGTAAGATTAAGAGAAGAAAATCAGTAAGGTCATCTTCTTGTCAAAAGGTCTCTGACGAAAAGGTCAATGCTTTTTATTTACACGTGACTTAGCTGGACTCCTACACTCGTAGATTTACTTTGACCATTTCCGAGACCAATCGTGATACAAGGTCTGAACATTGACCATGCAACGTCACAACATGTCCAGTACGACAAGACTATTGGTCTCCACTGCCCACATGTTTGGACGTCACAGTTCAGTGTTGAGGCCTACTTAAACCAATGGTCTCTCTTCATCTCTTGATTATGTGATTATGCCCTATTCTGGAGAGACATCATATCCGTCCGCATATAACTCATGCTAAGGGGGCCTTTGCTTTGACGGTATAAGAACCAAGCATCTTTCGTTTGCTAGGGTTTTTTTTTTCAAAAAAGCTGAGGCATATCATAGATAAGAAAACTGTCAACAGGATCGAAGTTCTCTATTGGATCTCATGATAACCCTCTGTCTTTATTGAAGAAACTTCACAAAGTCAAAAACATTTCGTCGTGCCAGTCTGACCTCTTTGATAAAGTTCGTTTCGGAATCAGACAAGCTTCCCAACTACTCCGTTGACTTTTACGAAGTAATTCTTCAAGCGTGGACCAGGAACTCTTCACCTTAAGTCTTGACTGAACGTTCCACAATGCTGACGACTCCACTGGCACAAAGACTTAGAATAAATAGACTAATTAAAAAAGCATCTTATATTACTCAAGTACAGCTACCATCTCTTGAAGAGCTTTTCCAAGAAAGATGCATTTCCAAATCACTCACGATTCTTAAAGACAACCTGCACCCATTAAACCACTGTTACATAAGATCTGAACGAAGTGATCGTCTCCTTTCCATCAAGACTAAAACTGAAAGATTTAAAAACTCATTTGTCCCACTTTCGGTCAGAGTGTTACGAGGTCAGCTGTCATCGAAAAGCACATATAAGTCAAATTCATAAAGCGCTGGTTGTGAATGTGTATGTGTGTTCGTATGTGCATGTTGTTCGAATTGTCATCAACATTGTTTTTGTACAGCAGTTACGCTGAAATTGTCAATTGTAATCAAACGGAATTTCCATTAGTTTGGATCAATAAAATAATCTTATCTTATCTTATTTATACGATTGAGTCGTGCCCAAGACGTATCGCGCAGTCATCCGGTCCTTGGCCCTGTGTATAGCGGCCTAACGTCGCAATACATACATGGAATTTCTTTACTCTCTCTTTTCTGTAACCGCTTCATAATGAGTAAAGACAAACACTCCATCTTCGTGTTATTCCGATGACGGCGTAGTTGTGATACGGCGTGGCAAACTTGTTGGACTGGATCACCAAACCTCTCATTCAGAACTAGGAGAGCAAAAAAACTCAAACCAAGGTTACCTGAGTGAGAAAAATTTGCTTCCAATGGCTTGGCCTCTTTAGTGGCCCCTGTACTTTGAAATTACATGAGATAATGTATTTAATAAATATATTTCTAAGTTGTGAAATGCATACAACCTTGTCACTTATTTGCAGAACAACATGAACAGGTAGATAACATAACATTGGCTTAATATTCAATGGGGGCCCAGGTGGATTTTCAAATTAAATTTTGACCCCCCCCCACCTCAACCCATCCTAGGAACGCCTCTGTTTGCAACTAGTGTTTTGGATATTTGCTACCACCGAGTTACTAGGTTGAGTCCAAGAGGAGATGGAATTACAGATTATCAAAATTTGCATAAACCTTCTGCGATGTGCAGAATTAGGAAAGAAACGCATAGCAGACTTGAAGTAACGAACGGCCTTGACATATATATATATATTAGGGACCTGCGAATCAGGACATTTTTTTCGAA
This sequence comes from Biomphalaria straminea, assembly GCA_021533235.1. NCBI lineage: Eukaryota > Metazoa > Mollusca > Gastropoda > Planorbidae > Biomphalaria > Biomphalaria straminea. The sequence continues at coordinate 5,828 of JADKLZ010067767.1, read as the reverse complement.
TCGAATATCGAATCGAATATCAGAAAATATTCGAGTTTCGAATCGAATTCGAATCGAATATTCTTGAAAAAACTTGACAGCCAACAAGTGTAAAATAAAACTTCAAATTCAAAATTTTTATTATATTATATTTATTTAATACTGAAACACAAAAAGTAAGCAATAATTAAATTGCAAAGCAGGCCTTTTAAAAAAGTAGATCTTTATTTATTTTGGCCCAAATCAAAGTTTCAGCATTATTTTCCTAGAGATTGTGACGATGGTCAGTAATAATTTGTCCTCCAACTGATTTAACTCTTTCTGAAGAACAATTTGTTGCCTGAATTGCAAGTACATTTCTAGCTGCTCTGGCCAAAAGTGGAAAAATATTAATACTTTCTTTCCAAAGCTGAAGAGGGTCACTGTTTCGGTAATTCCGAATCGAAAGCAAGAAAAATCTTGTTTGTAACTGTAGAACTTTCAGCTGATACTGGTTTCAGAAGCTACTTTATAAACCAGTTAAGTAACATTTTACACACCAAAGTACACACTAAAACCGAGGTTGAATTATCCACAAAAAAGCATTCATTTTTTGGAAAAATATTCGAAGATTCGAAAATTTAAAAATAATTTCGAATCGAATTCGAATATTCCTTTTATATTCAAATTCGAATCGAATATCGAATATTCGCAGGTCCCTAATATATATATATATATATATTAAGTCTCTAACGGTCTTGAAAACAGTCGGTGGCCAGACCAATTAGAAAAATCGTTTCAAAACAGAAGGCGGACGTACAAATAAAATGAAGGCCTGTCAGACCCAGACAGCATCATTATATTGTCAGACAGCTTTAAATGATAGAAACAAATGTTCTAGTGCAATAGACCTCAAAATCTGTTTCGTTTTTAAAATAGACATCTGTCTCATAAAATGAATATTAGAAACTTCTAGGAAACATAACAAATTGCAAAATAAGAAGAAAACAAAAAATATTTCCCAGAAAAATACCCGTGAAGTTCGTTGTGAATCCCGAACACTTAACGAAATAGCAAGTTCAGGTCTACCAAAAATGTGAAGTAGGCTAATAGGGAATTTATTTTAGTAATACAAACTTATATTTAAATATTTCAACAAAAGGAAATAAAATGTACGTATTGACGATTTGATTTCGCACCTCTTAGGGTCTTAAAACTACTAAAGTTCAACCCTAAGAGAACATGTTCATGTTACTCTGGACCAGGGGCGTAGCTAGCATTTTCCATCATTTGGGGGTCCGGTGGACTTGACCTCTTTGGGGGAACCTGCATTGTTCGTAATATTTAACGTAAAAAAAACTTTCATATGGAGGCCAGGGAGGATTTCTTCCCTTCCTCCTTCCACCCTTCGCCACTGCTCTGGACGTCTAGCGCCATGTTCTGGAGAGACTTTACCGTCATCATATATCACCGGCCATCTACAATGCAGTGGAAGTGCACCAAACAATATTTGGTTTAGCTCCATAGCCGAAGTATTCATATATATAGTTCGTCCATCGTGGTTCGATGATGACCAGTTTGTCATCCAGGGGGTTGAGGACTTTGCACTGGGGTTTTATGCCTCCTTGTGTGGCTGGTAAGACCTATGTGAGCCACGAATGTTCGGCTGCACACTGAGGCAGGTTATTCCACCTGGAGCTAGTGCCATTGGCCTTGCTTTTCTTCTCTGGCGCTTTTCTTCTGCCAGCGTTATTCTCTTTCCCTCAGGAACCTTTGCACCAGTTATCAGTGCAGTGAGGGTCGAAGTTGAAATGGACCGGAAACAGCCCATCATTGGTTTTAGAAAGTTGTGGTGACTTTAACACAGTAATGGTATTATACCTTTTCGCTTGCCATGACAACCTGCTATGACATAGACAACCGTCAATATTGGTTGTTTTATTGTTGTTATATTATTGAGGTTACAGCCACGCATCCCCAGATCTTACGGTCTGCTGTTTTTTTTTTAGTACGAAACCGACTCTCTTCTCGGCTTTGTTTTATTAACGAACGTTGGCCAGAACGAGGCACAGATTGACCAGGGCCTTGATTGACATGTGCATTTATTTTTGTGTCTCCATGCAATGGCGCTGTACGAGGTCATTACATCCATTTATTAAAGCCCTGAAATCAATTTAGTTGAGTGCTTTAACATGTGTTTGTATGTGCATGTGTGTTTTGTATTTATAGACCAGTTCGAGTCTTAAATATCATGTGCATGTGAATGGGTGCTGGAGAGAACAGAAATTAATTTATCAAATTTTTTTTTTTAAAAAGACGATCTCAAAAAGTCATGACTGGAACGCTAGTAGAATCATTTTACATGCAGTGGAATGTCGGAATCTCTGATCATTCATTATTTTTCTAGTGGCTGCTTTATTGTGCATCACTTTTACAAGTAATGTATTACTATGTCATTACAAGTTTCAATGTTCTTGTATGGGGAATATTTATATGCACAGGCTACTTTACGAAAAGCTAACTTGTTTGGTGTTCTGGGAGCAAAGAATATGGAATAATCTACATGTATTTTAAAAGAGCATTTAAAACAAATGTTAGCGTTTATTTCTAATTGTAAATAGCATATTTCCAGGCTCTTTAATCCTTAACCCAAAGTTACTTATAACATGTTATCGTTAACCGTCATCCTGATATTTAGTTGTTCCCCATACTGTGTTCCTCTGAGCCCAGGCGATCCTCGAGGTCTGGATAGCTGTTCCACGAACTGCTGCCACTTTTTAACACACTGAATTAATAAATTTTAATTACAAACTTATTTTTATTATCCTATACTCTTAAGCGAGCAATTCTTGTATATATATATTTATATATATATAAATTTTATTTCGAAAACGGCTCTAACGATTTTCTTTAAAATTTCAAGGTATGTGCGTATTAGTGAGAAAATAATTCTCAACTCATTGGCCACATCGGGAAAACTCGAGTTCGACCGTTATTTCGATATGAAAATGTCTCAATTTAATTTTGGTCAGAATAATTTATGAATGAAATGGAAAATTTATGAATGAAAGTTTTCCATGACGTAAACGGGAAAAACGCTGCTTACATCACTAAGCTTACCTTACTACAATGCAAACAAGAACGAGTTTTAAAGTATCAATGGACCTAATTAAACATTTGCACACCATCTTATTGAAGATTGATTTATTATAGAACTATGGAAGGAAAGTAATGAAATTAAATGTACCGATGTATGATTAGTTATTGCGTTTTAAGTGCTTAATAAATTGTTTACACTTTAATTGCGTAGAGCGGTGTAGATTCCTCATTAATCTTCGGATTTGATGTCAAGCCTTATTATAATTATAATTTTGCTGGTAAAATTATGACCATGTGTTCATGCTTCAGTGTCTAATTACCAAAACAAAGGAAATGGTGATTACACAGCTGCTCTACTGCTCCTTACTTTCTCACACTGAACAAGATATCTAAAGTTGGGGTTACCGTTAGGGCGTGGTGACGAAAGGCCCAGGAGATATATGAATGGAGGGATGTGTAAGAGCAGGCCATATCTTTCCATGGGCTGTAGCACCAGTAGCAGTAGTATATTACCTTTCTTAGTATAAATTATTTAACCGAGCAAGGCTCGGCCACCTGATATTGATTATTACACAGTAACTCACTAGCGTATTGGTAAGAATGCAGGCTTGACACATAAGATTCTATTCAAGTCGTTCTATTTTTAAAAAAGGCTTTTCAAAGACCAGTTAGGTTAAAATTCCTCCCAAATATCAATTGTTTTCTTCCACTGTTTTCCCCATCTGGTCCAGTTGAGGTATAGGATCACAGCGTATTGTGAAGGCTAAAAACCTGAAAAAGGGCTTAACGAAAACAATTGGTATACTTATCGGTATGAAGGGGAGTAATTCAGATATATACCAACACTTCAGTCAAGTACAATTTGTTTCCATTGTTCGTTTCTCGATAGTCCCGGGTTTATACCTAGCCCGTTGCCATCCCCCGTCGTCCTGCGGGAAGTTTGGACTAGGACGTAAATTATCTTCAACACTGAAGGAACATCCGAGACATGTCAAATATTTTGCGAACTTTTACAAATAAATAATTTGCTCAAATGAGAAAAAAATCTTATCTTATACAATACAGACGCTACTTCAAAAAAGAAGATGATTACGTCCTACGCGTGATGCATTCAGTCATGCATATCAACCTATGACTTAAATTCTGCCAAGTCACTGGTTTTCCTGGCTAGAGGAAATCCATTCAATGCTCTAATAGCGCTAGGGAAGATGGAGCTTTTTGTACAAATTTGTCCTAGCATAGAGACGATGAATGTGCCTTTTTCTTTGTGTCTTTCTGAGTATTTTATTAAGTTTAGTTTTTGAATTTGAAGATTATGGTTCAGTGTTTTATGTATACTTGCTACTTTACTTATTGAGTCTTCTGTCCTGAAGGCTTTCTAAATTTAGTGATTTTACTAAAGGTGCTCTTCTAGTCAAATGTGAATAGTGATTTGTACAGTACCTTTGTAGACACTATCAAACACTAAAATACATTTTTTTTTTCATTTTCAAATTAGCAGAATAATTTTCAAATAGCATAGCACACAGATTTGTCATCACAACGACTTGTCCTGCTGATGTTCGTTACAGGTTTTTTGGTCAAGGGTGTTCTCTTACGTTTTCTAAGCTATTATACCATACCTCAAATCTCATGCAGAACGCCTGGAGGGCTTGCAGCTAACGGGGTTCGAACACGCTACAGCTGACAGTTTAATGCCAATACCACAAGAGCCAAGCAGCCTGACCAGGTTTAATACTTTCTATATTTAAAGCCATCCAAAGCGCTAAAATTAATTTCATTACTTTTTATCTGATTACAAGATTTAATCGAGATTCTTTAAATTTATGACTTTATCTTTGACGTCATGTGTGAATACATAGCCTTGACCCATTTTAATCCCATGATGCAGTGCCTCACTTTTCTAAATACATATCAACCTCATTGTTTGACCTATTATCGATACACATAAATGAAATATTTCACCTCCCATTCCAAAGATACCTTTCTATTACTCACTCTCACTCCTCAATACCAGTGCACTCTCGTAAGTTCCCATTACTAACGCCTCCACTCTTTTATAACGTAATGACCTCCTCTACTCTATTATACTATTAACCCCCCCCCCCCCCAATCTTTTTTTTTTTCTTTGTTTATCAATGGACGCACAGCACGAGTCGAATGTAAACACCTCACATTCAGCCCCCCCCCCATTTCCCTTGAGTTATTTTCTTCTTCTTCTTGGTATCTCTTGGCGGGTTGTGTGTCTGGCCTCATTCCAAACGAACCAGGAAACAGGCGATGCATCACAAGGGGGGCGGGCGGGGAGGGGAGGGGACACTACTCTCTTAATGTCAATCAGCTTGATGAAAATATCTAATAGCCGACGTGACACTTTTACCACTGGTCCTTCAGATGAGAAGTAACAATTTCGTGCTTAAATTCTCTCCCACCCCCGGCTCTTATTTTCACACCTGGAAAAAGTAGTATGCAATAATAGTAATTTTGAAGGGTTAAAAAAAACAACAATTGTACAACATGGTAGAGATAAAAATATTTTTTTAAATGATTTCCTGAGTAACATTGTAGCAGCCCATAATTATTCCAAGAGAAAGCCCTTTTATTAGAACTACACTAGAGGAAAGCCCTCTGGTTACAGTGACTACACAAAAGGAAATAATTTTTCTTTGATGCGCTACATAAGCCCTATTTTTAGAAGGGCTACGCCCGCTACACAAGCCCTACTTTTAGAAGGGCTACGCCCGCTACACAAGAAAGCCCTATTTTTAGAA